>DVZL01007355.1:0-10793 GCA_018236625.1 Lasaia peninsularis
CCATTAAAAGCCGACATTATCCCTGATGACCATAGGCTACTTTTCACTGCGAGAAAATGCTTCATTCTTACGGGAAAACGGGTAATGGGAAAACGGGTAGTGATAATTATCTTTTCTTACTTATCTGTTCCAAATAACTACTAAACGGCTAAACCGATTGAGTTGAAATCTTATATGGATATTTCCATGGTTCCCTGGATGATTTAAAAATTTAATTGGACCCGGTAGGTGGCGCTGCTGTTATTATGTCAACTACGAACTAACCAAGCCGGGCAGTAGAAGTTTCTAAAACAAACTTCTAAACAGATAGACAGACACAAATTCTAAAAATATTCGGTATATGTACCTTGTAAACATACATATGCATTTAGTAAGAAGCGGTTATTTTTATTACATAATGTGTTTACAATTTTATGTATTTGTATAGATGTATTACGAACCTCATCTTTGAACTTATGAAGTTTTAATTGTTTCTAGAATGCATATACGAAATGTTTCAGCGACTCCGTTTCGAATATTTGTTGTTATGTAGACGAGCTGATAGTAATAAGAAGAAAACTAGTATATTGTTAGTGAATAACAGGAATTGTTTGTTTTGGCTTATGCTTGACTAGTCTTTGTCCGCGACTACGTCTGCGTATTTCAATTATTTACCTCTAGCAATTATCCTACTAATATTATAAACGCGAAAGTGTATAGTATATTTAAGTTGTATGAATTCACGTAAAAAACTACTGAATGGTTTCTAATAAAATTTCAGAATGATATAGTTTATACATTAGAACATTAAATTTGTGTTTTATATGGCGACAGACTTGTCACCTATCATATCATAGGACCCAATGTTGTCAGCTAATCGTGGGTGCATATGTATATCTTGACACCCCTTAATGTTACATTTTTTTTCTATATTATCTTCGTCTTTACCATCAAAGAAATCGAAGCAAGGACGCATTCCGTCTGAAAAAGAGGGATGTAAATTTGGGACGATTTATAGGTTGATAGACAAAAAAAAGGCGGTATTTCAATCATAATAATATGCCTACATTAATGTTTCACACCGGCGGCATTCAGGTAATAAAAGTTTAATGGGCTTTAGGCAAAATGGAAAGTAAATTTGACACGTGTGTGTCTGCGTTTGGGTGATTGTCATCCGTCATTTTTATATCTACATACCCATCGTATGCTACGTGGCGCTACATATTTAAAGTAACATTAGAACATTTTTGCTGGCTTTGCACATGGAAAATTGTGAATATTTATTTGTATTCTCTGTATCCTGCAAAGTCCTTGTAAAAGTAGATATAAACACATGTCCGTACATAATATTTTAAATGCAAAAGTAACTCTGTCTATCTGTATGTCTTTTACGCTTTTACACCTATACCAATGGACTGCTTGTGATGAAATTTGACACGGAGATAGAGTTATCCTTGAGGATGACGTAGGCTACTTGTTAACCGAGTAAGTTAAAAATTGGGTATATTTTTACGCAATAAGTATTATAAGTCGGAAAAAACTCTGCATTCTGAGAGTTATCTGTTATTAAAATAATACACGCAGGCGAAGTCGTGAGCGGAAAGCTAGTTTTTTATATTTTTTTCAATTGAATACTTAGCACAAGAACACGTAACTCACCTTATAAAATGGGATGGTGGTGTCAAAGATGGTAATGATATAAGCCAGAAGAAGCCGATTCACCCTTGTTCTAAGCACTTTGTAACTATAATACCGCTTTGGATAGACAGTTCCAATCTTTAGCAGTGCAAATAATGAAAGCAAATATATCTTTACTTATTATTATAGGTATGTTAAACAAAATTGATCAAATGTTTTTTGTTTCTTTGATTTTTAGTTTTTAGTATTTTTTGTTATAACAGCAAAAGAAACATATAATATAATCTGTGTGATTTCAACTCTCTAGCCATCACGGTTCATGAGATACAGCCTGGTGACAGAAAGACAGACGGACAAACAGCGGAGGCTTAGTAAAAGGTTCCGATTTTTACGGTACTGAACCCTAAAAAATCGAAATAAAAAGTTGTTTTTCTTCATGTTTGAATAGTGATACCATTTTGTTTACAACGGACAATTTATTATTAAAGATCACCGTTGCTAACTTCGTATTTTGAATTTAGGGATTGACAGCAAACAGAAGGTCTTTGTAGGAGTAAGTGCGGTTAAGGGATTGATGATAACTCCTCGGTTTGTCCTAAACAAACACACCATGTAACGGATATACCTAACATTGTTGCTTTCCAGTTTACTGTCATTCAAAATTATAAGCGACTGGTAATTGCAAATATACCTATACTAGGGTACGTGCTTCGCTACGTATAAATTAAACATGATTTTACTATAAACAGTGGAAAAAGTGCCAATTTGAAAGCAAAATCCCTTTCTGAAAAAATGTTCAATTTGACAGCACAATCCCCATCGGAAAAAAGTTTCAGTTTGACAGATTATTTTCTGTGTAACAAGGAAAAATGTAGCTAATTCCGTCAGGAGTAAGGTTAAGTAGAATAAAATGGGTAGTCTTAAATTTCAAATACGAAGGGTTTTATTGTTATATGTTTTTTTTAGTTTTTTTAATTACAAATTATTGTAATATAAATTAAATTCACTCATCAACCACTTCGGAAAGATGTGCATTAAGGTATTTTTTGTTTTTTTTTATATTTCCAAAATTTTTTAAACTTTCACATTTACTTTCTTCAAATAAAATTCCATTAAGATAATATTACATATTGACTTACTTTATATAAATAGATCGTATCACTGGTTGCTGTTTGAACTAAGTATTCAAGTATGACAGGAGCTGACCAGTGCAATCGGGAGTGACCTATCACTTTCAGTTGTACTAAACCAGATGTGTCAGAGCTCAGAGAAATATGGCCGCTTTATTTTGTGAAAAAGTAATTTCATTAAGGCAGAGAGACAACGTGAGCTTGACACAACTGCTATGCGTATTAGGCGTCGACGGGTTAGACGGAGAAGAAGGGCAGAAATCGTCCTATTTCATCCTTCATAAATGGGTTCTGCGTGTCGTGAGTATGGGTCACTCGCTGCTCATACATACTCGTATGATAAAAAAATATTATAAATATAGTACATTATAAATATTCAATCCGTATCGCGTATCGTGGTCTAAATATGCATAGCGACATCTATTGGTTGGGTCGGGTCGTTCATTGTATGGTAGCTCAATTAAATATCAATTTTAGTCTGTATATGTATGTTATTATAGTTTGTATATATATTCTGTATATGTAGTATAGTCAATGTTATTATAGCGGGAACATTAATATATAAACTATCTAGTTATCACGGTTCATGAGATACGATCTAGTGATAGACAGATGGATGAACAGCAGGGTCTCAGTGATAGGGTACCATTTTTACTTTTTGGGTACGGTACTCTCATAAAAAAACCACAAAAACACCGAAATGAAATATATATGGCATAAAAGCCTTCGTCAATTTAGAGGACGGTTTCATTGAATGTAATAAATAATTTCAAAATTTACTTGGCAATTAGTTCACTCAAAGAGCGTTTTTCACTCGAATAAAAATATAATAAAAGCAAATAAATGAAGTCAAAGTTAATTCCTCAGAGCAATAAGTGCTCAGGCAGCTAGGGTTCGAATTAAGTTAGGAGTTTTGTTTACTTTGTAAAAACAAGTGGCAACGGTCAAATAAACATTATTACTCAAGTATCCGACCACTGGATTATTAACTTTATTAATGACTAACTAGCTTTTCGGTGAACTTCATACCGCAGGCACTTTGAGGTATGAACAATAGATATAGACCAATTCTCAGAGTAGGGCTGGGCAAATTGGGAAAAAATATCGATGTGTCTTGTATCGATATTTTTCAAATCGATAAATATTGACTAAAAAATATCGATATATTGATATATCGATATTTTCTGCGCAATAAGTGATTACCTATAAAAATTGCCAACGTGTTGGTATGAAGGGTGTCTCTTCATACATATATAGGAAGCAACACACTGACACTTGGCGCTCAATACTCTTTTCAAGTAGAGACCTGGCGTAAGATATATATATGTATGTACGTAAAACTAACATTTAAACAAACTCGTAACTCAAATTATAAAATTAAATAAAAATTATACCTATTATTGTTAAATTGTTTTTTAAAATTCACTTTTTTTAAAACACACATTTTAAAAATTCACAAAAAATGCCAGCAGCATTAAAAAACTAAACATAAGTACATAAGTAAGTGCTAAAATAAAATATTTAATTGAATAAAAAATACTAAAACAGACATCCTCAACCTCGGCGGCGCGGCGTGGTAAATTACCATGCTATTATAATGTCGGATAGGGCGAGGAACACGTTGAAATGTCGCATCTTTTGAAAATTGTACGTAAGTACATACAATAATATATATTATAGTTATATAAGACCTAACAAAATACAGAGTAAAAGATTTAAGAGTAAAACTTAACAAAATACAGAGTAAAAGATTTAAAAGTAAAACTTAAGATTTGCAAAAAAAGAAATACATTTTTTTTTTACCTTACACTCTGGAATATAACATTATCAAACACCAAAATTATGGTAACCGGTTCTGTAATAATCCCCAACAAACTTTCAATCAAACAAAACTTACTTTTATTTAGAAGTTTCTAGAAATAAAAATGGCGCAGAATCTAAAATAATAGCGCATAAAACTTTGAACAGTCTTATACGAGACTTTCCGAAGTGAAATGTACAGTTCAATAAAAATCATGGGATGAATTGAATTACGAGTGATAGGACTGGAAATACTCGCATACACTTTTAGTTCATATGAGGTATTTTCAGAATATTGAATGAGGCTAGGGTTGTCACTTTACCAGAACTTCTGTAGAAGTTTTTTCATAAAAAAATATTTGTTGTAGCTAGTAACAGCTTACCTATTAGGCGATATATTTATCACTAACACTAGGTTAACTATGTTAGTAGTGATCCAACTACTAACATAACCACTGGTGGTAAACTGCTGTGCAGCAACTTGCTCGGGTAGGGATCCACTGCTTTACTTTTTCCTGCCGCCATAATAACATTGTCGTATTCTAGTCCAGAGAGTAGGGTAGCCCGTAGACTTGCACATAAATCTAACAGCCCGACCACAGGGAAGCGGCGCACCTACAACATCTATGGTGCGGTGCCTATTTAATGTCTTATCTCATAAAAAAAAGGATTTAACTTTGATGCCTATTACACAGTTTTCAAACTCACAATGTTGTTATAACAGATCATTCGTTACATCTGTAAATCTATATAAGCAAATGAATAAACATATTTTCGACAATGTCGTTTTCTGCTTCAAAGGTAACCTAAAATTGATGGAAAAAACTTTGTGAGTTGTTTGTGTATTTATAATTACCAAATTTCCAAATGTTTTACTTTCCAATACTGTTGCAAGATTCGACATAATTTCCTCGCATCAGATCAGTAAAATTCCAAAATTTTGGTGTTTTGGTAGTGGCAACCCTAAGCAGAGTTCTACGTCAGAAGCAAACCTTTTACCGTGATGCAATAACAATAGACTCATCTCCGTGATCTAGTTGACGCTGGCTTCTGACTAAAGATGCTCGAATTTCAAATATTTTTGTATAAAAAAAACAGGCATGTCACCGAATGGGATGCCTGATTAAAAAATGTTAAAACCTACACTTACCTACATTTTGTAACAAAATATTTTTTTACCAATGCATTGCTCGTTTTTTAACAAAATAATATTCCAATACGAAAATCTCAGTTATCTCGTGTAATACTTTCATTCTGGAAGTCGAGGTTCAAATCCAGATACCAATGAGGTTTTTTTAACTGAAATACATTTTAAGTCACAATGGTTTAAGAATAACAACTGGCGTCTTTGAAATCTCCTGAAAGGTAAGACATTTAGTTGTCGATATAATCTGTTATAGAAACGGGATGATGCTTGGATAAAGAAGACTATTCCTATTTCATTTATTGACAAGATAGTCATTGTATAGACTTTGATTTAGCTTATGCTGTACGTCGATCGTAGACAAGATTCGAGTTCAATTCTTAACAGAGGTGCTGACTGTAATTATATTTATTTTCTAATCTAAAAGTCTATTTTGTCTTATCAAAATAGCCAGGACATAATGACTTAGGTATAGAAACGTCTGTAGAAATACCCGACTTTGACGCACGAGTCCTTAGAGCCACTATCAAAAAATTGTAATGATCAATAAATAAACAAATTAATATTTATTATCATATTGATTGATTGATTAAAATATAATATCATATGTAGGAAAAATATCGCAGTTTTTTTTTAATTTTGGAGTATGGATGTTCACACAGTAACGCCTGATTAATGAATTATTTTTTTATTAAAACTCATTAAAATCAGTTCAGCCATTTATAAGTGAAAATGAAGCTAGTATACGCCATTTTACAATTATTATAATTTAATAGTACTCGTGTTACAACGAGCTAATAATCTAATAAAATAAGATTCATAAAACATAATAAGTTTCTAAAAAAGATAGAAAAGATAAAGATGTTTTGAAGTATTTCAAATTATTTTTTCTAATATATTTTCATAATTAATAAGCGATCAAAATTCTAAAGCTTGTTAAAACACATTTTCTATGTACCTACATAGTTTGCCGGATACAACGTAAAGCTGTATCAGTTTATATTATTACAATTAAATTATAAAGTGTCAGTCTAATTGTACAGCGATTTAAATATGGATAGCGACATCTATTGATCGAATCGGGTCATCCGTTGTATTTGGAGGTGGAGAGCAAGGGGCTCCCCCTTTAAATATTTAATTTATTCTATAGTTTAGAATTTATTGTTATAGCGGCAACAGATACAATATATGTAAAAAAATCAACAGACAAATTATCATGGTTCATAAATTACAGTCTGATGACAGATAGATAAACGGAGAAGAGATTCTTAGTAGAGTATTTACTTTTCAGGTACGGTTTTTTGTGAAATAAGACAGTGAGAAATTATATGGGTCTCCTGATAGTAAGAAACGGAACGGAATACGACAGTGTCATCATGATGGCAGAATAAGTAAGGCAGTGAAATTCTACCCGGGCGAGATGCTGCACAGCACTCTCCTACCAATGGTCATGTTGTAAGACCCAATAAATCTATGTTCGCCTCTTACGAGCTGCCTGGCAGAGAGGCGAATGGTTTACACAGCGGACCCAAACCAACACGATACCCTTAATAGCAGCAATTATCTACATTTTAGTGAAGGCAAGCAAATCCTATAGTCTCAAACATAATAGAAGGCATACAACGAGAAAATTTCATCTCTTATAAAATGACTAAAGTCTGGATCAAAGGATCTCCCGCTATATAGTCTTTATATGAATTAAATAAACTTCTTTCAAAGTAGACGTAAACCCATTACGCGATTGTATTCATTTTTATTTGTTTGTAACATTTATTAATTTCACCAATTAACCTCATGTTTTCAGTGAATCCTTAACGATGTATATTCGTTCTACAAAACACAAAAGCTAAAATAATCCCCGGTAATGTGAAGAAACGTAACCTCATTTTCGCGGGCAACCCAGGGTAAATGCCTTCCCCAACCACCCTCAGGAAATGTATGAGATTGTAAAACAAAATATTGTTTGTATGGAGAAGGAATTTATGAAATACTAGTTGTCCGTGTCTTCGTCCGTGTTTTTATTTAATCAATTTATTTTAGGTACCTTTGGAGATGTGTATTTTTAGGGTTCTGTAGCCAAAGGGTAAAAAACGGAACCGCTGTCCTTCTGTCTGTCTGTTTATCACCAGGCTGTATTTCATGAACCGTGATAGCTAGAGTTGAAATTTTCACAAACGGTATATTTCTGATGCTGCTATAAAAACAAATACAAAAAAAGAATAAAATAATATATAAAGGATGCTCTCATACAACAAACTTGATTTTTGGGTCCCACTCGCACTTGACAGATTTTTTTTTATTTTGTTGAGGGTACAATGAAAAAAGATATCGTAGGGTTGATAAGTTTCTTTTTGAATAATAACAAAGGAAACTTCATTGAAAGCTATATTTCTACAGCAGTTGGAGTTTTGCAATGAGAGAACAGGTGAACTTTCAACTGTACCTGGGGATTAAACTACACTAAACTATTTAATAGACGCTGACAGTCTAGATAGTTTATTTTTCAACTACCGTCGCGTTGCACGAGTCATAATTAACGTGGCATTCACGACCCAGAGCCCGCAAGCGCCCTCTTATGGGATTGTTATGACGAGCTCACAAACATCGCTATTGTTATCAAAATAAAAACTGGACGCGATATGATGAAAATAATTTGTAAGGGATTATTCAGTGTTAAATTTTACTATTTAAGTTTTGCGCTAAAACAAACACTAACTAGCTTGGGGTTTGAATTTAACTAAAGAAAATTAGCCTAAACTAATTGTTATTACATCGGCTGTTTGCCAGTGAAAGTCCCATCAAAATCAGTCCAGTCGTTTTGGAGATTAGCAGGACAGATTGATTGATAAAAAATCTAAAAACTATCATTTTGGTATATGTACTATTTACCTACACACGCAATTAGTATAAAGCGATTATTTTAATATTATATACAGACACTCCAATTTTCTTTATTTGTGTAGATTTCAGGTGCTCCTACAGATTCATACTGAGTGATCGGGTTGATAAAAAAGTGACTTTACTTATCAGCGCACATTAATTTTCTCCAATTTCATGACTAATGTTAAAATAACTAAAATTAAAATTATCTATAAATTGATGCCCGTCTTTTTCTTAGATAATTATGTTTTTATTTTTTTATTTTTTATGGGATAAAACAGAGAGTAAACACACGGATCACCCGGTGGAAAGAGTCAACCGTGGTGGTATAGACACCATAGATGTTGTAGATGCGTCACTGTCTGTGGTCGGGCTTATGGCAAGTCATGCTTAAGCACAACGCACAAATAAGGCTCGCTCGATAAATTATAAAGTATTAAAAATTATAAATATTCAATCTAGTTATACCATGATCAAAACATGCATAGCGCCATCTATTGTTTATTTAGGTCGTTAGTTGTATGGCAGCCATTTTAAATATTTGATTTATTCTGAATTTGAGTATTTATCTACTATGAAAACTTCAACAGTTTGGCTATCACGGTTGTAAGATACGACCTTGTGATAGACAGATAGACTGACGACGGAGTTCTTTGGGTACGGTATATTAAAAAATAGTAAAACATAATCCTTATATAGTTGATTATACATTATCTTCATTTTCATATTATACCTGGTCTTATGAACTTGCGAAGAGCCAGCGTATGATTTAAATTTTTATATCTCAGAGGAAACCGTCGGCTTAGCGAGATTACCTTACAGCAAGGAGAATTTGTTATGCATAAACATAATATTAAAATCGCCAGATTTACCGAGCTTACTGCGTTAACCTGGTTATATTAATACAAGGCTTTTATTTAAAATGAAGACCACTGATGAATATTGCGGTTTATATAAGGAATAATAACGAGAATGGGTGATGTTTTTTTCGTTATATAGAAATTAATGATTGATAAAAGGGTTGCAACCGTCAGGAATCGAATCTGAGTCTCACCTGATTGACTCTACATGGGTATATAAGTCAACCTGTATATATAAGCAAAAAAGATAAATGTCCAACGTACGGTCAAAGTGTGCGTTCTTTCTTCTGGCATATATGTTTTTGATAATTTTGGCTAAATCTGTACAAATAAAAAAAATTGAGTATCTGTATGTAATATTAAAATAACTGCTTTTTACTAAATGCGTGTGTACGTTTACAAGGTACATATAGCAAAATAATTTGTCTGTCTATCTATCTGTATGTGTTTGAACCTACTAATCTTCGAAACGGCTGAATCGATTTCGACAGGACTTTTACTGGCAGACAGCCGATGGAATAAGCAACAGCTTACGCTATTTCTATTATAGATTTTTATTTTTGATCCAACTATGCCGGATATAATCTCAAATCATTTCCAATACACTTTATGTACCTCTATTCACATAAATAAAATTAGAGTGTCTGTACGTAATATCAAAATAGGCTTTTTTTTGACCGCCATGTCATCTGATGTTAAGTGATGTTGCAGTCGAAGATGGAATATGCCTACCTAGAAACAGTCTGTTCACTCTGAGCTCAAGATGGCTAGATTATGTTATTCCGAGAATATTTGCAGAAGATAAGGACATACAAGTCTTTCGCACACTCACTGAAATGTATTATCTAGAAGACAGACAAACGAGCTGACATGTCCTTAGGTAAATCCTTTAAATCTAAGATTATAAAACATCGCCGATAAACTTAAAGTTTGATAGGGCATTAACGACTAGAACGTGCAGGGATTTGTTGGTTTCTTATATAATACACATAAGGTCTTAGTCTTGCACATAAGGAAACAGCCCGACTACAGGGCAACGGCGCACCTACAACATCTATGGCATCTATAGGCCACGATTTTATCTTACCATCAGGAGACCCGTGTGCCTGTTTGCTGTCTTATGCCATAAATAAATAAAAAATATATCTATTTCATAGTACAGATATCCATATTTTTAATATACTCAGTGAAACATACAATTTAAATTAAAATAGAGAATTCATAGGAAAAAAACAAAAATATAATAATAATAATAATAACATTTTAATACATTGTTTCTATACTTTCTGTCACGAGAAGGCATAAATTATGTAAACAAACGTTCAGAAGTTCCCAACATTTGGGTCAAAGGAAAAAAGTATT
>DVZL01007356.1:0-10792 GCA_018236625.1 Lasaia peninsularis
TGCGAGCGCCTGGGACTTCGTCTGCGTTTTCATTTAATTATTTTATTCTAAAATAAAATTCTAAAGTAAATGAAGCCCAAGCTTTTCCTTATAACATCAGCTGTATGTCAGTGAAAGTCCCGGCAAAAACGGTACAGCCGTTTAAGAGATTAGCGGAACAAACCGACAGACAGACAAAAATTCTGAAAAATATTATTTTGATATATGGATCTTATACACTCCAATTCTATTTATTTGTATTGTATATTAGATTCTCGAACAAGTTAAAGATCCGATTACATAAATAATAAAATATTAATGATTTTTTAATGCAAACTTTTCTAATCTCTTAGTTTTTAAAACCGGTTTTAACATTACGTACTTGTATTTTTTAATTTTTTCATGTAGCACACATTTAATCATTGTATGTGCCAGTAAAGTTACAAAAAAGACAGAAACGTGTGTGTATACTTTATAATATACCTACATCTACACAACATGTTAGCATAACATAATAAATATAAGTTATTTTATTTTATAATCGTAATAAATTTATTACTTACCTACTATATTAAATAAAAAAAAACTGTCAAGTGAGATCGTAACTGACTCCCGAGGGTTTCTTACATATATGCAAACAAATAAATTATATTTATCATTACAAATAATATTTTGTGATGCAAAAAATAAGATAGCTATTTATTTTTATTGCACTCGTAATCGTAATAAAGCGAAACTTATTTATTTAAGAGGTTTTTAAAAAAAATACATAATCAATAAAAGCATAAGCCCACAATAGTTTAAAATCTGAGTATGTAAATATTCATTCGTTACCCTACACGTTTTTGATATAAATAGTCATGGCAGACTAATATCCGCAAAGAAATTATTTTTCTTTCTGATCAAGGTTTTTTAATTTAAGGAATCCTAAAAATATAAATAAACATAATGTTGTAACATATATAAAATGAATAAAATTCAGAAAACTTGAGAAACTTGTTGCAACTAATTCAAAAATGCAATAAATTTAAAAATTTTTACGAATAACTCTGTTGCAAGTTAATAAAATATACAACAAATATCTTAATGTAAAAAATGTCGTGTCACAGTGTTAGATGCCAAACATCTTTGAAACTTTATGCATACATTTAGTAGATCTGAGAATAGGTTGTTATTTATTTTTCATGCCCTAAGTGATAAGGGTCTACCAAAAAATAAAAAATTCAATAAAAAAAAATCATTTTATATTTTTTTCATTAAAAAATATATAGAAACCTAAAATGTATATATGTCAAAACAACGTCTACTGAGACAGCTAGTATTATTGTATATTTATACGAATGCCTCGGTGAGAGTCGTAAAAAAACGCAATAACTTTCTCGTAATTGTGGTAAATATGGGATAAAATACTTTTCCATCGTCTCCTATTATTGATTTTACGTACGTACGTACGTTAATTCTTCTTGAATTTTTTGAAACTTCTATAATATTACTCATAAGACCCTATGGTTGTTGGTGTGATAACGCAATGCTTGTTGAGTAGACAGATTGACTAGACGATACAGTCTTTTTTAAAGAAGTTGATGCCAACGAGCAAGTGGTTCATTCGATAGTTTTAGTGCTAGTCATTATAGTGTTCCAGTTTGGGGACAATGGTAGCCTGTAAACCTATGTATTTATATATATATATATATGTAATTAGTGTTAAGATTAGTGTTAGTCTACATGATGAAATACATCTACTTAAATATAAAAAAAAAATCAGTAAAAACGTTTAAGAGGTTTTCGAAAGTCGAAAACTCCAAATGTGAAAGTTAAAATTGAATTAAAAAAACACAATCAGAAATTCAATTCTCTCCCTCAATATTTCAATTGTCGTCTCTCCTTAAAAATAAAGTATAAAATTCCGTGAAACATTAAATTCAATCGTTGCTATTCTCGACCGGCCGTGAATTACATTTTTTATGAGACACAAGTGTGTCTGTGTCATTTGTTTTCATTACGGGAACACCCTTAAGAAAATTGTAATATATTTTTTATGATTTCATTCGAGCCCACGTTTTTTCCTTATACAAAAACTTTATCGTCTGTGTTTTTTAATACAGTTCATGTAACGTAGATACGTAAGGCAAAAATTGCTTGCTAATGTCAAATATAATTCCATAAATATGAATTTATTTCAATTATTCTATGTTAACTTGCTCGCTCGGAATTCAATTATTTCTTGAATGAAATTATGATCTCAGAACTTCCATATTAAACCGATTTTAAAAACCGATTTTTAGAGGAGGTTCCTAATTCGCCCGTATATTTTTTGTCTCATTTTATATGTTTATTACTCGCTTACTACGTCAACATAAAATGGATTTATTATATATATTATACATATCTTCACACCAGGTCCTTTTCACGATAGGCAGATAATATCGAGTGACAAGTGTCACGATACAAGCCTGGCTACAGTCGTATTCCTCAAGTTGCGTGCAGAAGGTCGCTATTCCGATCCGATATAAGTTTATCGGTATAACACTCGTATTAGATCTATAATTAATTCATCTTTTTTATACCAATGGAGGACAAACAACCAGACGGGTTTCCTAATCCCTACTACTATAGTATTATAAATGAAAAAGTAAATCTGTCTGTCTGTTACGCTTTCACGACTAAACCACTGAAACGGTTTTAGTGAAATTTGGTACAGAGATAGAGTTGACCTTAAAGAAGAGCATAGGCTATTTTTTAACCGACTACTTTAAAAAAAGAGTTTATGTTTTTAAGCAACAAGTATTATAAGTCGGAAAAATGTCTGCCCTTTGAAAGTTATCTGTGTTATTAAAATAATTCACACAGGTGAAGCTGCGGGTGGAAAGCTAGTGGTAAATATTATATCAAAGATGTTTTGCGTAAGCTAGTTTCCCATCATCCTTAAACCAGAACAGGACAGTGGTAAACACTGACTAATGAATGATACCGTCCGCTTGTTTGTCATATATAACATAAAAATAAATTAATTTTATTTAAATATGTAGCACTTAAATCAATTTTTCCGTCTGTCTATATCTAGTTTGACATTAATGTTATCCTTAAAACGGTAGCACCAGGCGTTCATAGATTTTAAGTAGGTTATAATTTACAGCATCTCCTAATGGAAGGAGCACATTAAACTCGCCCTAAAATATTTAGTATTAATAGAATCAGGGACATTACTTTGTCGCCAGGTGTTCTCCTCTCAAGGTACCTTCCTAATAGCTTAAGGCACTTAACGAAATGGAGAGGGAACGTTTTTAACGATTCATATCAAAAATTTGACAAGTGCTAAAATTTTTCCATTTTTTAGACGATTATAATAGCGAGCTTTTATGAGACATTTTCTTTTAAATGTCACGCACTAATCAGTAAAAAAATAATGACTTGATACAAAATAACTAAAATAAAATTTGGAAATTAGATGCTCCCCTTGTGTTAGAATTATGTTTTAAAAATATGTTTTTTTTTTCTATAATTTAAGGATTTAAGGTTTAATTTGGGAAGTCAATTTTTTTAATTTAACTTAAAAAATTGTATGTTTTTGAAATTAAAACATGTTTTTTTTCTATAATTTAAGGATTTAAAGGTTAATTTTAGAAAGTCAATTAAAAAATTAAATTCACATTTGACTTCCAAAATAATTATCTTTAATTAATTATTATGTGATTGTGAGTTTCCTCGAATCTTTTTACTAGATGAACCAATTTTTATAATTGTATATAAGTTGTTTTCATGGCATCGCTCACATTATTTTTTGACGTTTTTCAGTATATCTGATAAACATAACTGTGCCTGGGATTGGATTTGTGTCCGATACGGCGACGGACGCTGCACCTGTCATATCATAGGACCTAATATCATCGGCTAATCGTGGTAACTACGCACCTCTGTCTACCTTTTCGGGGTTATTCTTGTGGCGGTATATATTTTTTTTTTTAATATGAAAAGCTTCGCACAAAAGTTAGGGTTCACCCCTGAACCAAACCTTGTACCAATCAACGTGAATGCACCAGCTATACTAATACATCATAACTTGAAAGCACGGGGTCGCAAGGGTTGGGGTGGGCCGAGTAATTTTATTCACGATGGCGAAGGGTTAACGATGGATGCTGAATTGTGTTTTATAGATATTAATTTGTTTTGCTAAAACGCTTTTGAAAGGGATGAGCTTTCACATTAATTAATCACTCTGATAGTTTTATTTCTGTTGACGATTACTAATTATTGGATAGCATTTTTAAGATACGATTCGTTTTGCTTACGGACGATAGTTTTTTTGTACGAATCATTATACTATAACACACATAATAATGCAACATGATTTTTTCGTTGGTAAAAAAATGTAAGTAAAACATTCCTGGTTGCTAAAATACATAGTAACCACTGATACATATAATCTCGTATATATGTCAAAAAACATACATTTTCTCTGTTATGTCGGTGATCGATCTCAAACTCGTCAATAGGCCAGTAGTGCATTTATGATCGTTCACACTGCGAGGTGGTGCTTTTAAAAATGCAAAATATTAATCTTCTGACAATAAGTGACAAAAAACAAAATCCGCCCAAAATCCGACTCTAGAGAGGCTCATTCGGAAGAGAGCTCTTGAAACATTACACACTCTCGAGGGACGTGGTATAGGAATTGCAGCTAGGGTTGGCAACAAGACTGTATTTTCATTCTTGCAAATAAAAAAATCACCGTAGATAACATTGAAGCCAGCTAATAATTAATTTAATAAGTGAAAAAAATATTATTGCTAAAATATTTATACATGGCTAAAATATTTTATTTATTTTGTAAAATTTATAAGATTATTTTAAAAAGTTAATAAAATTAACAAACATAAAATATAACATTTAATACGTTGTCACTAAGAAATAAAATTACTTACTTAATTACAAAATATTTTTTATTTCAAATCTGAATTCTTCTCCAAATTTTTCCAATATGCATTTAGGTATATCTTTTCACAAACAAGCTAGTTTGATAAAACATATTTATTGGATTGATTTTAGGCAAAAAAGAAAAGAGGCAAAAGAGACTACTGATACTAAATGTTCTTCAACGAAATGTTACACATTGGGGGCTGCCTTCGAAAGTCTGCTTTTAGCAGCCTATGTTTTACCTAATATATTATAATCAACACACTCAATTGCTTTTTCGTAAAGGAACATCCCTAGCTGATACTTACTAGTAGCGTACCTACCGAACATTGCGTACCCCGCATGTTTTGACTTCGCCGTTTCCCGCCTATAAATCACTCTGTTAATGTATCGAAACGAACTAGGCAAGTGTGTAACTACCTTTACAACCATGTCAAACAAATAACAATTCTATATCTCAAATCATAGAGTTTAAAATCTTGGAAATATGATTGGAAATAGGATTACCATTTCATGCTTTCACAAGAAAACGCGTTAAAATAAAACCTTATGACAACGATATAAGATTTAGTTTTGGTATAACAAAATGGCTACATACTGGTACCATAGACATCAGTGAATTTACAAAAAAATATATTAAGCTAGGGACAAACGAAAAAGAGTTTTATATGAGCGAGGTAAAGTTGATTTTTGTGTATGCATAAGGTTTGTGATTTTCAATTCACATGAAAGCTTTCGGATTAGTGTTTGATGACATCATTATTTGTGAAAAGATCATGGTGTTGCGATTTTCCCCGGCGCTTAGGGTTGGGGTGTCTATTTTTTGTCTATTACATTTATTACTAGTGATTTATCGTGTGCGATGATTTATTTATTAATGGCGCTTGTACAGCGATATTTTACTATACAAGGTAGAAAAATATGGCTAAATACGAAAACATGTTAGGTCCTTTCATTCTTATCGCAACTACCATCCACTGAACATTAGTGAATCATCAAACCAATCGTCGATTACCAAAATATCGATGTTATTATTTTTAACATTAAGTAAAATCGATCGGCGTAAAACCAGATAGAATTCCTTATGGTAAGGATTAGAAGTGGCCTGTTGACACCAAAGACGGCGATGGTACGTTGTCAACGTAGAACTAAACATATTAAGGCTCATGATTCAGTCATTACGCATTGTTTAAAGCTGAAATGCCACAATTGTAAAAAGTAACGTTTTGGAGACAGAATTAGGTAATGCCGGGAGGTATCGACTCAGACGAGTCGCCGAAGAAGTCTGTCACGGTGTTAGTGACAAATATTCCTATGCTGGCTTCTTGGTAGATAGCTGGTAATTATTATCCGCAATGCGACGAACTCTTAATTTTCATTTTATGTATTATGTTTATCAAATTACTGAGAAGATTAAAGAGTCGGTAGTGTTCATGCTAGAGGTTCTATATAAAGCCAAAATAATGATTCTAAAATCTAAATCCGAAAAATCGCATGGGACGACCGCTCCATCTTGCTGAAACCAACTTAAACAACCATCAGATCAGACAATTTTCGCCCACAAAACCTTACAAATAGAGATCAGCACGAATATTTATGAAAACTTATCAAAACATAAGTATAAACTTAAAACACCATTTGATCAAGCAATTTTCGTCTTTATTATAGTTGAATAAAGATTCATATATTCGTAGTAATAAATTGGTCAAAATGTAACGAGATGTTGTCCACCCTATTTCCAATTTTCCAGATCAGCGGTCCTTGTCGGTTGTGATTGTAGACATTAATTGTAATAATGGAAATAGAAATATTGCAGACGCTCTCCAAATCTCATTATACAGGGTGGTCGATATGATGGGTCATATGATGGGTCTCTCCGCGTTCTGTACTTCGAAGGATCAATGTTTTCTTAGAGACTATCATCATTTTCTCTGCTCTCATATATTGGTGATTTGCTAAGTTTAACAATGTCTTATCAAAATAGGTCAAGTAATTAAATAAAAAACGTTAATGTCGAGTTACGACGCATTGTTAAACTTATTTTACAAAAATATGTGACTAGCAAATATGCAGATGATCTGCCGTGAGCTTTTTAACTAACTCAACAAAAAAGTATATGTATATGTTCGACGCCAACATTTTTGATGTAGGTATGTCAAACGATTTCTTCGTCATCAATGAAGAGTTTTTACCACCTAAGAATAAACAAATAATTATCGTTACGCCCATATCCCCGAAAGCGTAGGCAGAGGTACATCTGCACCCACGATTGGCCAACGACGTTAGTTTAATTTATCTGACAGGTGGCAAGTCCGTCGCCATATCGGGCACAAATCCCGGGTTTTCTCACGATGTTTGCCTTCACCGTATGAGTATTCAGAAAACCTTTTCACGTTGAAAAATAACTCATTGCCTCATGGTGGGGTTTGAACCTGGGTCCAAAACTAAAGTTAAAGCGCGTACCACAAGGCCATTGAGGCTATTTAGTACCTAGTCTGATTTACTACATCATTACAAACATAAACAAAATCACTAAATTTAACTTGCAAGCGATAAGGTTGTCACATCTCTGCCATATAATAAGTATCCAAGCACGAAAGCCATGGGCAACATCTAGTGCAATATTAAAAATGCACAGCAGTAGCGTGCTCAGTAAATTATTATCCCGGTTTCTAGGGGTCGTAATCCGTTTTGCCCCCGGGAGTAACACGAGATGTCGGACATACAGATAAATTTGTACACAAATAACACTATGTTACGTACCACCCCGGTCTCCTCTGGGATATCACTCTGGGAATAATCCGGTCGTACCGGGAATAAACTTTAGTTTTTAATTACTTAGGTAATAAAAACTTCTATTTATTACTGTTTCAATAATATCACCGAACATAAACGACTGACGACGTCAAAAATAACTAGGATTCATGCATTCATGAGGACATATTATGAGATTATTTTAGTATTTAGAATTGAAAAACTTTTTAATATGCACCAAAAACAGAGAAAATTGCAAAATAAAAATCATACAAAGATGATAACTATTAAATGCTACACAAAGGCAGCCTTATTACGAAAGCGAGTAAACTCTTTAAGGCAACCTTTTAGTATGAAATAAAAGTCAGTAAAATATTGCGTAGTGAAATTAAGTAAATTATGGAATTGAAAAAAAGGCGACGGATATCAGATGGTTAGAAAGACGCTGTAGTAATAGTTCGTTGCCAAATTGAGCCTGATAGATTTTTGCGTAAATAAGATTATAGGCTAGCCTGCCATCCATGCCGGAAAAAGACAGTGGTGGTTAAGATGGTAGGAATGGGTAAATATTACGGTGTTTAGTAAAAAATAAACCAGCGCTCGCCATTTCCGAGATGCTTGGTAAAAACAGTTGGATTATATTTTGCAAAGGGCCGCTGATGCG
This sequence comes from Lasaia peninsularis, assembly GCA_018236625.1. Classification (NCBI taxonomy): domain Eukaryota; kingdom Metazoa; phylum Arthropoda; class Insecta; order Lepidoptera; family Riodinidae; genus Lasaia; species Lasaia peninsularis. The sequence goes on from DVZL01007356.1 coordinate 8,312, forward strand.
TATGTAAAATTGGAATTGGTAGAGTACTGCTAGAGGGTGGTAGGGTTTAGAAAAATGCTGTTGTGGCACTCTACCTGCTGGTGACGGCTATCCTTTTGGTTCCTTTGTATCACGAAAGGAGTGCTAAAATCTATGTATGCATATAAGACAAAAGTGGTTGACCGATGTAATCGTACCTACTAACGCACAGCTATTTGATAGAAATCTCTAGAGCTAGAAACTTAAAATTTCGCATATGTATTCCCTTATGACATTTTCAAAAGTCAACCCCCAATAGGATGAAATAAGGTATAAAAGTATGTATGAACTAAATAAATACTAGGACTTAGTAGGTACGTGAACGTAGCTGTGAACAATATCAACAGCTGCTATACATACATAAAAAAACCAAGTGCGAGTCGGGCTCGTTAAGTAAGGGTTCCGTACCGTATCAATTATCTACAAAATAAGTTATTGTATCATCCCAAAGTAAAACTTATTAATTTTTAACATATTCTAAGGATATTTTAAGCCATTACCGCGACCTAAATATGCCTAAATATTATGTATAGCGACATCTATTTGTGTTCCCCAAAACAAGTTAGGAACAAATCACGTTTGTTGCAAGAGAACGAAGAACCCCCTTAAATACTTACTTTACTTTAATCTTTTTTTGTAGTGTATGAAATACATCTAGTATGTGTGAAAATGCCAACTGCCTAGCTATCACAGTGCATTAAATACAGCCTGGTCATAGAAAGGCGGAAGCTTAGTGATAGTGTCCCGTTTGTGTACGAAACCCTAAGAAAAAAAAAGTGTCCCCGATTAAACTTTTTTGATGTCACGTAGGTCATAGCTCAGTACTCCTAAATGGAATTTAAGTTTTCCTTCAGCAGTAACGTGCACTACCAGTCGCAAAGATAAGATCATTTTTAAATGCCACACTATCTGATCGAGCATCGCGTCGGCGCACGCGATATCGGGATTTCACAAATATCAACTTTCAATGTGAATAATTCAGTGATTTTATTCATTCGTTCGGAGCTGCGCGGAATATTTGCATGTTGGTAATTACAATATTAACAAACAGGTGAATTCTTAGATTGCATACTCCGATGTGTATGGTAATGAAATCGGTGATAATCGTGATGGTATTTTCTAACGGACGTCCAAAAAAGAAGAAAAGCTGCTTTGTTTAGGGTTCCGTAATCAAAAGATAAAACAGGACCCTAAATTACGAAGACTCCAATGTCTGTCTGCCTATCTATCTATCACCAGGCTGGATCTTTGGAGCCGTATAAGCTAGAAAGTTAAAACTTTTACAGAACATAATAAAATTAATATTTGAGCGACTTACTGAAAACGTAATTTTTTGCTGTTTTTACAAATAATTGGATAGAACTCTTGATCAAATTTGGTCCAACCGTTTTAGAGATTAGCGAGTACAAACAGACAGACGTACAAAAATTGTAAAAAATATTATTTTACCTTGTAAACATACATATGTGCATTAAATAAAAAGCGATTATTTTAATATTACACTCAGACACTCCAATTTTATTTATTTGTATAGATTTATTTAAGTTTTAATAACAGTAGCGGTATCAATATTGGAACATTATATTTGAAGAGAAAGGGACAGATTTTAAAAATAGAATCTCACAATTAATCAAATCGGTTAAGCAGGAGAGGCGACATCTCTGACAAAATGGAAAAAAGCTGTTTTTTAGTACGGACGAAGCTACAGACTATAACTAGTATTCATATTCATTACGTTTTAATATAGCTGAGAGACATTCGCATGTTAGTAATTGCTATTTTACGGTGGAAGATATTTCTTAACTATCCCTTCCCAGATCTTATACTTTGATATCTATGCAAATGTCGTGTGTATTTTGCATTTTATAACTAACTGGTGACCGTGGCTTCGTCCGCTTATCCTAGTGTCTACAAAATCCGTTACAGCGATCGATATGATCACTTACAATACAACAACGCACCAATACCATTTTTGGTGTGTGAGCAATGTGTACCTACTTATTATTATCAGAATTACAAAAAACGGGATTTTTTTGTATGAGAGCACTCATTAATTTATTTTAATCTGTTTTTAGTATGAATTGTTATAGCGGCAAAAGAAATACATTATATGTGAACATTTTAACTTTCTATCACGGTTTATGAGATACAGCCTGGTGACAAACAGATAGACAAATAAACGGACAGTGGAGTCTCAGTAATATGCTCCCATTTTTGCCCTTTGGATACAACACCTTAAAAACGAAATATATCTTTGCTGGGATTGCGAGGATAGAATAATTTTCCCCGTGTTGGTCCGGGTTCCTCTGTAGAATAGGCCAACTGCCTTCCACCCAGGCAGCTCGTAATAGGCGAGCACAGGGTTTATGGTCACCAACACCGTGACATTGACTAGGTGGTAGAGTCTTGCATAGACTCGCCCGGTTTGGTACCACCGCTTTACCTATTCCTGCCACAATAGCG
>DVZL01007357.1:0-10792 GCA_018236625.1 Lasaia peninsularis
GGGTAGCCGGTAAATTTACGCAAGAGGTTTACTATCCCAGCCTCAGGTTGGCAACGCACCATTTCCAATTTTGGTGTCTATAGGCGACGTGTATTTCTTACCATCAGGAAATCCGTTTGCTTGTTTGCCTTCCAATATCATACAAAAAAAGTAAACAACAAAAATATTTATATTTTGTTTTTATTTGTAAAAAAAATATTTCCAAAACATTTTGATAACACTTATATCTGACATCATTAAAAAATATATACAATACTTACGTCTGCGATCTCTGATGTGTATACCGGTGTAACAAAACAGAAGAAAACGTCGAACATTATTATGAAAGCTCGTCCAATAACAAGCATCCACACTTCAGAAGCAAAAATAAAGACAAGACCCATGGATAGTTTCGGTATATATGATAATATAATACATTTCTTTCGACCAATCACATCCAATAATGTTGCTAATAATAAATTTGCTGAAAATTGGTACAAGTTTATTAAGAACTTTTTTTTATTTTATGTAAGATATCTCTTATCAGATATAAGCTCGCCTTTTCTGTGTTTGTGTGTACTTCTTTAATATTATGTATACAATAAGGTGTTAAATAAATAAATAGTCAATATTTTTTAGTTAGAATTTTTTTATAGTCAATTTTTAACAATCTCTACATAGTATAAAACAAAGTCTCTTTCTCTATCCCTGTATCCGTATGTATGCTTAAATCCTTAAAATTTGGATGCGGTTTTCTTTAATAGATATAGTAATTATTCAAGAAGAAGGTTTTTATGTATATAACATATATATATTGTATAGGTAGTTTACCCGTGCAAAGCCTACATTTTTTGCAACGTTTGATGAAGTCTCAGAAAGTCTTACAAAAAATACTGAAATAACTTTAAGGACCATAGAAAAAACGCTTTAATTTTTACCATACGAACTTATTTGCCGTCAATGACGCGTGGTACGTCAGTTCGCCGGGTCAGCTAGTACTATAAAAAAATCTTTAATGAAAATAAGGTAATCAATATCAGTTAAATAATAAATAATAATTACGATATGTCAATGAATTATTTTAAGAGCTCCGTACCCACAGGGTAAAAAACGAACTAAGACTCCATTGTCCGTCTGTCTGTCTGTCTATAGCTCATGAACTGTAATAGCTAGACAACTGAAATTGTCACAAATGTATTTACGTTCCAGATATAATAAAAAATTATATAAAATAAATTACAAAAAATTTGACTTAGCCAGTTTTTGGTTTCTTTTCAGGATGTTTTTGTTTAAAACTATACGTACAGAATACAGAACATAAAAATCCAGTAGAGACAATCCAGGACCCTTCCTCAGCAGAAATAGATCGACCTAACGGAGAAGTCGTAGCATTACTCAACTTAACCAACATCGGTGAAGGCCAAGACAAACTCATACCAGTTGTAAAAATACCGAGGTTCACTGAAAATATAATAAAATATTAAAAATATTAATACTAATTTTTTATACTCCCGCCAAAAACAATAGTATTTTGCGACTCGATCTAGCAAGACAATTTACTTAGGTCCTCTGTGTAGAATAGACAACTGCCTTCCTACCAGGCAGCTCGTAAGAGGCGAGAATAGGTTAACGGGGCCACTACCAACATGACCACTGGTGGTAGAGTGCTGTGCAGCAACTCGCCCGGGTAGGCATCCGCCGCCTTACCTATTCCTACCGCCACAGCTAGGTGGACAAAATTATTTTTTTAATAAAATGGCTTTATTTGAGCATATTCAGACATATTATGTACATTTTACAGGACTTTTGGTATTTGGGGTTGTGATGTATAAAAAAAAACAAAAAAATCAAGTAAAAAATAATATATAGAGAATAAATGCAAATTGTATATTTCCTTACACATTAAAAACTATACTTAGCTTAAAACTACTATCATACCAGCCGTAATGACATTGTCGTTTTCTGGTCTGGAGCCCGACCACAGGACAGCGGCGCACCTACAACATCTACGGTGTCTATAGGCCACGGTTGTCTCTTACCTACGCTGCAGCTGGTACCAGCTCTACAGCCGTGGATAATTATAAAATAAAATGAAATTCTATAATAAAAATAGCCTAAGCCATTCCTTATTGTTAACCTATTCCTGCCACAATAGCGTCATTGCTTGCCATTGTCGTGTTCTGGTTTGGAGGGTAGGGTTGGTGGTAAACATTCTCACGCAAGAGTCATATCATCCCAGCCTCAGGTTGCCAACGCACCATTTCCAACGTTGGTGTCTATAGGCGACGTGTATTTCTTACTTGTTTGCCTCCGAATATCATAAAAAAAAAATGGTCAGGAGTAACAGCTAATTTCATCCACCAAAGGCCTTGGACTTGGATGATGAGAACGTAATTTGATCAGAGTGATTATTGGATTTCAAATTACTCAGTCTAGGTCATCATTGGAGGATGACCGAGCTGTCAGTTTCAGAATGTATTTTAGCGAGTGGGCACACATGTATGTGTGTGTGAGCTTCATAGGGACTACACATTCGTCCGTGTTTTATTCAATTGTTTTATATTACACATTTCTAAAACAAAAGTAACATAAACCTTTCCTTATTACATTAGCTGTCTCTCAGTGAAAGTACCGTCAAAATTGGTCCAACCGTTTCAAAGATTAGCGAGTACAAACAGACAGAAAGACAAAAATTCTAAAAAATACTATTTTGGTATATTATGTGCCTTGTACATACATATATTCTTATTTAGGATTAGGTATGTATTACTAGTTTATACTTTTGTAATCAATTATTGTATCATATTATCATTATTTAAATCGGTTTAATGTTGTTGTTTTTTTTCGTAATATATTTTTGGGGCCATTTTCATTTTTAAATATTTATCAAAAGATTTCAATAATTTCGGAGTTTCGGAGAGAGAAAGAGTTACTGTATCATTTGTCTATCCCCTATTTTTTTACACTTTTGTTTAAATTTAAATAAACAAATACCTAATTGTAGAATCACATTAATGGTATGCTTGTTTAAGTTTTGCTTCGTTTAATATGTCGTATATTGTTGAATTTCTTGCTTTTCTCAAAGAATTAACGTTCAAGTAAATATCGGGTAACGACTTTGTAATACTGTCACAAATTCGGTCTATTCTAAAGAGTTTGAAATACTACTTGATCATATATAATTGATTAAGTTTATATAAAATAACATAGTACTTACCTATTATCGCAACTACATATTGTCGAATAAGTGCTGAACTTAAAAAGTTCTTCATTCTAATAAGGTTTTGACATTCACTGTAGAAAATAATGACAGATCCAAAGTATTGTGTTAAATGATGTAGAAAAGACTAACTCCTTAAACTTAGCTTCGGTCTCAGTTCTTGCATTCTTATCCTAAATCACACATGGTGTGCATTGCACCCCTAACACGAGCGTTTTGAGATTCGATTAGTTAATTCGAAGGCTATCTCGATGCATGTATTGATTTATTTACCGGCTGTGCCCGCTTCGTCTGCGTTTTTATGTAACACTTTGGTTTATTTAATACTTTAATGCATATGAACATATTAAGTTGGGGAAAAAGTCTTTTCGCATTATAGTATGTAAGAGCTTTTAATAAAATCTCTTTGGCTAAATACTATTTGTATCTGGCTGGTTTTGGTATTATTAAAAAGTTTCAATAAAAAAAAAATAATTCCATATTCAAATGAGGAAAATGTTGTGTTTTTCATTCGTGTTTCGTACTCTCAAGATGAGTGAATCTAATGAAGAAAATCGATACATTTTAAAATTTTACTACAAAAAAGGTAAAAATGCAACACAAGCCGCAAAAAAAATGTTTATCCATCCATCCATCCATCCATCGCCTTATTTATTCCTGCTGCCATAATGGTATTGTAGCGGTTCGGTTCGGAGGGTGAGGTAGTCGGTAGACTTACATACAAGGTCTAACAGCCCTACCATAGGGCAGCGGCGCACCTACAACATCTATGGTGTCTATAGGCGGTTGTCTCTTACCATCGGAGACTCGTGTGCCTATTGCTGTCATATCTCCTATAAAATACACATTAATAGATTATGCTAAACGTTGATGCCATTAGTAGAAGCCAGTAATTTGAGAAACGTTTTGATCATTGTAGAGTCTAGAGTTTAATCTAGACATTTTTAAGGAAAGATAAGATAAAACTAATCTACAACATAATGGAACTGTTGAAGAAATAAAACAAGTTCAAACATTTGCCAGCAGCATTTCAAATATCATTGTTTATTACAAAGAATATATCATCACCTCCTCATTTAAAATATCATTATTTTTACAAAGAATATATCGTCACGCCCTCATTTAAAATATCACAATTTATTATTAAGGAAATATCAACACGACCTCATTTCAAATATCATTATTTATTAAAAAAAATATATCATATTATTTTAAATATCATCATTTACTACAAAAAAATATGATCATGACCTCATTTAAAATATTGTAATCATTTATTAAAAAGAAAATATCTTCGAAAGCCACTGCTTACTATCACTGAGGCCTCTTTTAATTCGCCGTAAAAAAAAACATTAAACTAAGTGAATCTAATACTTTTGAAGGTGCAATACTTGTATATATATTTATACATTTATTTATTTATTTATACCGGCGATCTCGGAAACGGCTCTAAGGATAGCACTAAAATTTGGGAACCTAGACGTTTTGGAGCGTAAAAAATTGATCTAGACAGGTCTAGGTAATCTGAAATTGATCTATACGACTCTTCGTCTATACATTTATACAACACTTTCGGCAGCACTTGGTATAAATTAGTACTGACTCCTGTTTCGTAGATTTACCGTCAGATTTCATTTCTTATTTGTTTGTTTAATAGAACATAGTTTAAAGACGATGCCGTATTTTTTTCCAAGTCGTAAGTATCGTATTTCAGAAATGACAATCATAACCATAATAGTGAGGGTTCTCATTACAAACGGTCGAACTACAATCGAATTCACATACTGAATCTGGGTTTCCTCGCGATGATTTCTTTCACCGTAAAATTACTCGGAAAATGTATAATATGTATAAGTCAGAAAAAGTCATTGTGTATTGTGTCAGAGTTAAGGGTAAAGCAGTTCTATATTTTAGTAACATCTATAACCGCTTTTTACGAAATGCATATGTTTAAACAAGGTATATATACCAAACAACATCTTTCAGAATTTTTGTCTATATGCTGTCAGTCTGTATGTTTGTACTTGCTAATCTCTAAAACGTCTAAACCGATTTTGATGGGTCTTTCACTGGCAGACATCTGATTTAACAAGAAACGGCTTAGGCTAAATTTTTTTTAATTTAATGTTAGGGATGTATAAAATAAAATAATTAAATAAAAACGCGGACGAAGTCACGGGAACAGGTAATAAATAAATAAAAATAAATAGTGTATACTTCAAACGGGTAGACAGAGGTACGTATTAATGCACCCACGATTAGCCGACAATATTAGCTCCCAAGATGTGACAGGTGATAACTCTGTCCCCATATCGGACACAAATCCGATCGCAAGCAACCTAAGTTTCTTTCAAATAAATTGAAAATACTCCTAGAAAAAGTTGCCTTAACCGGGAATTAAACCCATGACCCCGTGCGTCAGAGTGATCTTAGTAACCTATTTTATAATGTTATATTTATGTTTTTTAACAAAACTCTCAACTCAATAAAAAATGTTTAGAAGTCGTTTGTAGAACCGCAAAACATTTTGGATGCCAAATAAAACTATAAAATGTCAACTTTCTATTATATCTTTATTACAATATCTTCATCACTTTTATCACTCAAGTATTTTGGATGTCATTGAAAGTTGTTTCTGGCAGGAATAAAAACATAATCTATACAAATAAATATAATTGGAGTATGTAATAACTTCTCAACATCCAAATCACCAGGGGCGTGCACTCCATAGAGGCACATAAGCACTGCTTACTCTTTGAGACAGGATGTGCTCTGCTATATCTAATTAAATAATAAAACTAAATAAAAAAGGTAAGATAATTTTTTTTGTGACAATCCTGTACACGTCGCTTCAAATCAAAGACTATATAATACTAGCTGTTGCCTGCGGCTTCGCCCGAGTGTGACTATCATAAAAACATAATCTAAGCAATTGTAAAATGAAAATGAATTTGTTATATTTATATATCATCAAAACATTTCCATACAAACATTTATCCCCTCTTCAAACCCCTCCCCTCCCTTTTTTCAGAAAAAAGTTGCCTGTAATCTATCTCAAGGTAAACTCTATCTTTGTACCAAAATTCATCAAAATCTGATCAGCGGTTTAGGCACGAAAGCGTACTTAATAGCTAAAACTTATTTCGTCTAAGATTATCTATATATTCAAACATTGCAGTATATGCCGGGTTTCAAGTCGCGACGGCACTTCGACCGCTTATAGTTATTATAATTGTATTGTTACGTCTGTAATTTCTGAACTACAAAACTTACGACTTATAAAATATTACGTAAAAAAAAATTAAATCGGACGACGCGTTCCTGAACCGTTTGTCCGTTCGGACGTTAGCCAGGCCAAAAAAATGTGTTCTGTTACCTGTTTTTATTCACTTAGACCTGTTTTTTAAACATCTAACAAACACAACAACTACTATCTGCTTAGTACTGGAGTGCGAACTATTTCTCCTAAAAATGCTTCGAATGGAAAACGATATTAAAAGTAAATTGTATGTTTGGCTTGATCAAGTTACATTGTATATAGTAATATTATTAATAAATATTACACAAAACGAAATTTTGATCACTGATGATGAGAATATTTGGATATAGTTAAGTAGAAAGGACTCAATCCATCCAAAGTCACTTTAGAGTTGTGAATGTTTGAAGTTTCAGCTGTAATTTCTTTTAATGGTGGATACCAGGGTCGCCCCAGTAGCCAAAATTATTACAATAGCAAATCTTTGTTGAATCTTATGCAAAATGGTCGTCTAAAAACAAGTTGCGAGACGGTAAACCCGTCCGATTTTTTTTAAACATTTTTTTTAAATAAACTATAAAATTGATATTTTTTCCGCGAAAAAAAATATTTTAGATTTTTTGGGTTATTATAAACAAAAAATAACTCTTGTGATTTTTGTCTAAAATGCACCGTTTTTGAATAAAAATTATTATACATATGTTGAAAAAATTGTAAAAATGACCATGGCGAGTTGCAGGACAGCACTCTACCACCAGTGGTCACGTTGATAGGTTGATAGGTCACCCAGCTAACCCATGCTCGCCTCTTATGAGCTACCTGATAGGAAGGCAGTTGTTCTATTCTACACAGAGGACCAGCGGGGCTATTGTGTATCTTTTTGACAGTTAAAAGATACGAACTCCGAGCTCGAATTTTCGTATATTCACTGTCAAATGGCATGTTTCGTACTGTCTAACTCCAGCCAACAACTACTATGACGTCACGAGAATAATTAGACAATACGAAATAAAATTATAACCAGTATTACGTAATAACATACATCAAATTCATTAAGAATGGACTTAACAATTTTTACATATAATAATACTGTAAAAAAGTAAATTTTGTACATTGAAGATATTAAAAAACAATAGTGCAGGCGACTAATAAAGGGCAACAGAAATAATTTTTCGCATTTTTGAATTTTTGTCTGTTCGTTGGTAACCTGGCATATCGTCACAAAATTTGGCTACCTACCCGTTAGCTTAGTGTGTTTCGAGCTAGGTTATAGGCTACTTTTTATCCCGTTTACTTAGGGAGGTTCAAAAGAAAAGGTAAATGAACACAATATAAAATTTGGATATAATTCAGAAGTGCAGTGGGATTTCATTCATTGTGTTTTTTTGACGACAACATAGTTTAAAGTTTATGCCGTTTCTTTTTCGAATTCGTATGTTTTATACTTACTTTAAAAATTACAGCCATTGCAACTTTCACTATAAATGGTCGAATTACCATCATAAGTTAAAACCCGGAACGTACCAGGTTCCTTGGACATATAGGTGATTTTAAACTGGATAATAGAAACACTCTGAATAATAAAAATCTTAAACTAGAAGATGATATGTAGAAATCACAAATATACAGATGGATCAAGAAATTCCCCATGTTTAAAATTGGTTCATAAAGCAATATTTAGGTTAATTCATATTAAAAGTAATAGACAGAATATAGCGAGTTTAGATTTGCCGGCGTCGGTAGTGTCGGCAACACAAATGACCGGCGGAAATAGACGGAAGTGACAGACGCCGGAGCGTATCATCCACTCGACTCATCGCGTCATGGGTTTGTCAATGTCAAAACCACCTACAGTCGAGATACAGTTGTACTTACGTAGTGTATGTATTAAATATTATGTTGGGATCCCTACAAATTAAACAAACAACAATATTTTTCACTGTTGTTATAACATTTTCGTTAATACGGACTACTATCTACGAGTATATAGATATAGAAAAGAAAATTGTGTTAGTAAATTGTGTAAGTAGTGTAATACCTATATTTCAAGAAAAGCTGAACCGATTTGGCTAAAAATTGGTGGAGAGGTAGATTAAAAATAGAAAACTGACATATGATATTTTTTATCTCATTCCGTCCCGCTCTTATGAAATTTTGTCGGCCCTACCCGATATAGTTCTGAAAATCGGTCAAAAACTATTTTTCATTTGGGCGGTATGAAGTTCGTCGAGAAAGCTAACGATAAACAAATAAATATACTATGTTCATTAATATATTATTTAAATATGAGGTAAGCAGTCTGGTATTAAACAAGCATTTTAATACTTGATTTGATTTTCGGTTTTTTTAACTATCCAACGAGCGATCTATAAAAAAAAACTTTGTAGGACTCATAGTCAATCTTTACATCACTTCACCGTGGCTTAGGCTAAAAACGTAACAGTCTTTCGCATTTTAAATGAATAAGTATCTACTAGAAAAAACCTGCCCAGAATTGAACTTTGGAACTTTAACGTGTGTAATATATATGATGATCGAAAATGACGAAAATCTCCTCAACCCTAGCTGCACTTAGAAACAAATATTTAAGGGTACATAAAGATTCAAATCGACTTAATATTTTTCCCTAATGCGATCTCATTTCTTTGGAAAATATCAATCATGAAATATGCTCATAATTTAATACGTTTCGCACACGCCGCCCTCTCGTGCAATTTTACATCTCAGCGTGAGATTCGTGTCCAAATTAAAATGTTTATTACGTTAAGCGGAGTTCGCACGGTCGTCTATGGGCCGTGAGCGTTTTATTTCGTTATCCCGGGCACGCCCAATTTGCCCCGTGCTCCCCACTCCCAAAATCACCTTCGTAGGTACCCCATCTAATGTCCCTATAATGTCTCACGACTGTCATTTCCGTTCCATCATATAGGGGATGTTTCACCTTATGGCAACACTACAAAGCAGATTATCCCGTAGTCCGGGGTACGATCCCTGCCGTGTCATATAACTATTAGCCGCTTAAGCTGTTTTTAAAGCGACGACGTTTCTCTTAGAAATGTTTAGCGGTTAGAGTACTTTTAGGAAAGAGGGAGCGCCATTTTTTCGTTTTATACTGTTGTGTTTTTATGTTAAATTATGATTTGGTCGTGTTTATGGGGTTTTTTGTGGAGCATTATATTTCATTATCTTTAGCACCTTGTTGGGCGAGGGGACTACAGATGCTGATAAAGGAAATGATATAGATTCATATCTGCCTACACACGTTATGATGCAATTTATAACAGTTAGGGGCGTTAGTTACAGTTGCATGTTTTTAATGTTCCATTTTTGTTACACCACGTGAAAGGCGGAACATAAAGTCTATTTTTTTATTTCTTCCAGAAAACCCTCATACAACGTAAAATCTTCAAAAAAGAGTATATACAAAAATATACTCTGGACAAATTACACAAATGGATCTTGCCCCGAAGTAAGAAAATTATTATTATAGGTGGCAAGCCTATCGCCACTTCGGGCACATTCCAATCCCGGGCAATGTAATGCTTACTTAGAATATGACTGCTTTGTTGGCCGAGTGGCTAGCGTACACGCCTAAGCGCATCGACTAACCGCGAGACTCGAGTTCGATTCCCGACGGAGATTGGCATTTGTGTGATAAACATAGATGTTTATATTTCCGGGTCTGGGTGTTTATTACATATATTTTTGTGTCTATTTAAGTATTTCTATGTACTATTAGTATCGTGTCTAAGGACATTTAGTTTGCTTAATTTGGATTTAGATCTATTTGGGTGATTTGTCCTGTAATATTTATTTATTTCTAGATGACACCAATACATAGGCAATACCTACTTAAATAGATAAAGACATCTGATGAACCTGAGTCCCGCAGATGTCTATGGCGTTAGGAGGGCACGCCAACCTCTCGACCAACGAGGCGTTGATCGCCGAATAAAATACCTATACATTGAATAAAATATGCATTGTATATATATAATCCGATAGCCATAGCTACTCGTATACCTATTTGCTTAACGTGAACATTGAACACACTTTTAAGCACAAAAATATTACATACATAATTAAATTTTTGCTTAGAGGTGTCATAAAAATACTTTTTGATGTTATTTTGTTTAAAAACATGGTGGTAAAAGAGAATATTTTATATAACTATTAGCCGACCCCGCAAACGTTATTTTGCCTTATAAATTAATTACTAAAATGGCCATAAAATAGGGGTTGGTGATAAAAAAAAGTAAATATTTAGGGTTGTATGTATTTTTTAATGCCACACTCTAAAAAAATAAAAACAAAAATTTGGTCGAAAAATTAAAAAA
>DVZL01007358.1:0-10791 GCA_018236625.1 Lasaia peninsularis
CTTACCGCCCTAGAGCTTTTATAACTACATTATTACCCTAGAGCGGTAATGGGTCACTTACAAGCCCCATTTGGGGGAAATAAGGAGCTACTTACCGAACATGAGAGATGTAAATGTTATTTACGACGTATTTGAATTACATTTAGCTTAATAGTTCCAAGTGACTTTTATACATTTCAAATATCTATTCCGTGTGTACGTGTATAATAATATCTCTCAGTTTGTCTGTTTATCCTCTTATTCCTGTTGGATAGAAATAATAAACGGATATCACAGACAATTTTTAACCGACTTAAAAAAGTAGAATCCTTTAATTTTGTGTGTTTGTTTTTTTTTGCTACTGACGGATTATGATAATTCTAATATTGGATAATCAAACGAAAAAAATATTATAATTATATATCGTCACGCCCATGGTAGGCAGAGGTACATATGCACCCATGATTAGCCATATCGAACACAAAGCCCGGTTTACCTTATGATGTTTTCCTTCATTATAAGAGCACTCAGAAAATCGGTTAGAAAAGTCATTGGTACCTTTTCCCTTCTAGAAACGGAAATCCGAAGCGCGTACCAAAAAGGTCAAGAGTTATCTCATAAATTTTATGACAATTTGTTCCAACACTTTTCGAGATATCAAAACGACATGTTAATAAACTTAAGATAAGTTAATTTCTGTTTTACTTCGTTTAAAATATGTATAAAATATTTATTACATGCAAATTCAACAATCATTTAAAACATTATCAGAATGGAACGTTATTTTGTTTTTGTTACAGAAAATGAAAGATATAAACTTACCTCCGAGTCAGAAGAGTTTGAAGAAAACTTTATGGCTGTTGTCGACTTCGCGTAACGCCATTATTGTTTTAGTGTGTTCCCTAATAGCTTTCGTTTGTGAGACACATTCGAAATCGCCGCTAAATCTCACGGGGACGGTTAAGTAAGTGATTTCCTTCAACTATCTTGTTGTTTACTTTTTTTTTGTTTTTTTTTTCATTACCTAAAGAGCCTTTGTTTTATTGGATCAAGGAATATTGCTATTAAGTTAATGGCTTTTATAATCCCTACTAATATTATCAATGCGAAAGAAACTCTGTCTGTTATGTTTTCACGCCTATGCCTCTGAAACGATTTTGAGAAAAAATTTGGTACAGAGATGGAGTTGATCTTGATGAAGATAATTGGCTACTTTTAAAAATAAGGTATTTTTTATGAAATAAGTCGGAAAAATGTCTGCCATTTGAAAGTTATCTGTGTTATTAAATATTATGAACGCGATAGTAAAGCGAATGGATGTTTGTTACTTTTTCGTGTAAAAACTACTAAATAGATTTTAGTGAAATTTCACAATAGCTTAGCTTATAAATCGGAATAAGTTAAGGTTTCGTAAACAAAGAGTAAAAATGAAACCTTATTTCTAAGACTCCGCTGTCCGTCTGTCTGTTAATATATGTCTGTCAAATACAGTCTGTATTTCATGGACCGTAATAGCTACACAGTCAAAATTTTCACGAATAATTTATTTCTGTTGCTGCTAAAACTACAAACACTAAAAACAGAAAAAAATATATTTAAAGGGTGCTCCCATACATCAAATCTTTTTTTTTCGAAATGTTAATTGCTGTATTTGTCTTAAGAACTTTTTAGGGTATCTCCAGTCAGACCGAACCTCGGCTTAGGGCAGGGTCGTGATTACCGAGGGAGGAAGTCGTGACAGTTTTCCGCCCAGGGCGGAACACGGTTACCCACAAACAACAAGCGTAACTTTTTGCCGTTTTTTTATAGATAATGAAACGTAATAGTTCGAAACGTTTTGTGCGCGAATTTAACTCGCAGTTGGCCTGGTTTTTACGTATATAATATATTTTATGATTTAAATTGCCATGAGTATAGAATTTATAAATATGCAAAGTGCGTTTAACTACACTTACAAAAAAATTAAGATCTTTGTGTTTGCGTATATTATTTGCATATAAGGGCCTGTTTCACCAAGTCTTAGTAAAGTATCAATTAACTACTAATTGATTAGTACTACTTGACGGATAGAACTATCAAGTAATTTAGTTCCATTTTAAGTTACTCTGGCTTTGTGAAATTCCTTTCTGCAATTACTCATGACTTTCCTGAGCGATTAGTTTACTTGTAACTTTACTCAGACGTGGTGAAAGAAGCCCTAAATCTTAAGTTAATATAAGTTACTTTAGAAAATAGGTACGTCATAATATTCAAATCCAAATCCAAAAGTTTATTATAATATTGCAGAAAATGTAGATGAAAAAAATGCTTGAATTATAGGATTAATTGTTCCTCTTTAAATCTCTTATTCTTGTACAATGTAAGATGCATGTATTTAGAAAATAAGAAAAAAGACAAGCACGCCGAGTTTCTTTCGCCGGATCTTCTCAGTGAGTGCCTTTTCGAACCGGTGGTAAATTTCAGAATTTTATGGACGGCGTCACTATTCTATTTTATAACGAATTCATTTTGTAGACCCTCTGTGATATAAATTTCAATAATATAACGTACGGCTTAATATCAAATGAAACGCTCACTCGTCTGCCTATTGTTCTATCGAATACTAAACATAAATTAATGCAACATTATTCAAATTGTAAAGCAAATGATCCTTTTGTAGGGAAGGGCTTCCATCATGGAGTCTGCCGCCATTCAGCACACAATATGGAGGGAGGAACGTAACATTCACAGAAATGTGTTCGGATCTCGGTTCATCAATTGTGCTTGTGCCAATAATAGCGGTTCTGGGCAACGTCGCCATTGCGAAAGCTTTTGGTACGTTATTATGATTTACCTACGAAATTGTATATTTGTATGCTTTGATGCTTTATAATGGATGTTTGTGGTACTAGCTGTGTACCGCCACTTCGTCTGCGTTTTGACGTGATACGTAGAATAGGCCGACTGCCTTCCACCCAGGCAGCTCGTAAGAGGCGAGCACAGGGTTTATTGTCACCAATACCGAGACATTGACTAGGTGGTAGGATCTAACCACTCGCCCGGATTGCTACCACCGCTTTACCTATTTCTGCCATAATAGCGTCAGTGCTCCTCATTGTCGTGTTCTAGTTTGGAGGTTAGGGTAGCCGGTAAACTTACTCAAGCAAGAGGCTTATCATCCCAGCCTCAGGTTGGCAACGTACCATTTCCACCTCTGGTGTCTATAAGCGACGTGTATTTCTTACCATCAGTAAATCGGTCTGCTTGTTTTCCTTCCATTATCTTAAAAAAATCGATTCTCTCGAGTCTCGATTGTGTAATGCTTCGCGATTCGGATTCCGATAGTCCAGGTTCGTGCCCCGCTATATACCAATGGGTTTTTATAACTTAGGTACAGTCAAAGTGCTCTTAAGGGAAATATTGACATTGTTAGGAAACCCGGATTAGTGTTTTCGAAAAGTACCTTCACGCCTATTATCCTCGAAAGGTAGTGTATCCACGACTCGTAAGTCTAGTAGATATACTAGAACACCCACGATTAGCCAAGGTACTAGGGCCAATAATGTTTATTTACCGGTAATAGGTGGCAAGCCTATCGCCACTTTGGGCACATTCCAATCCCGGGCAATGCAATGCTTACTCAAAATAATCTGAAAAATTCTAAGAGTAGTTGCCCGACCTGGGAATTGAACCCGGGCCCTATGCAAACTAACGGTCTTAACAGGCGTCAGCCGAACCGTTGCACCACAGATGTGTTCTCGAATTCGACCTTATCTAGGATCACATATAGGTTTGTAGACATTCGGTAGTTTATCTTGCGAGTTACAGAGGTCAGATCGCAATCGGTGTGTAAGAACTGCCGCACTTGTCAAATCCCCTAGATTAGGTAGCCGACCCCGATATCATCTGATATAATATGAGATCAGTTTAAAACGAAAAGGTTTCGTTGTTTTGTATTATGTAAAATAATAAGTTTTAAAGATATTTTAAAACGTTTACGTGTTTTTAGTGCGCGTAAAAACGAACCAGTTTATATTGCACAGTCTTTATCATATATTCTTGTCCAATACATACTTATAAAAATAGTTATTATGTTTCCGTAATAAAAACTATATGTTATTATTACTACCGCAGCTTCATGTACTATTTTAATATTGCGTCCTATTGAAAATCTAGTTATACTCCTAGTTTTTTTTTATGGAATAAGACAGCGAACGGCTCTCCTGATAGTAATACAACCGTTGCCTATAGGTGCGTCGCTGTCCTGTGGCTACAGGCTAGCCTCCGGATCGGAATTCAACAATGTAGCAGCGACTCGTCCGGATTGGTACCACCGCCTTACTTATTCCTGCCACAATAGCGTCAATGCTCGCCATTGTCGTGTTCTGGTTTGGAGGGTAGGGTAGCTAGTAAACTTACCCACGCAAGAGGCTTACCATCCCGGCCTCAGGTTGGCAACGCACTATTTCCACCTTTGGTGTCTATATGCGACGTGTATTTCTAACCATCAGGAAATGCGTCTGCTTGTTTGCCTTCCAATATCATGAATAAATGTCAATATGGCGGTAGAAACAGGTAAGGCGGTGGAACCCTACCCGGGCAAGTTGATACACAGCACTCTACCAGTGATCATGCTGAAAGTGACCCAGTTAACCGGGCTCGCTTCTTACAAACTGCCTGGTAGGAAGGTACATTCTGCTGAGGGGACCCGGACCAACACGAGGAAAACAAACTGATAAACAGATTTAAATTTCTATAACGTTCAAGAATCCTGTCCAATATTCGTCATCACTACATAAACAAAGTCGCTAAACGCTCTCTGTCCCTACATCTGCCTAAATATTTAAAACTATCGAACAAATTCGTCCGTATAACTGTAATCTTTAACTTTAACTGTGATTTTAATGCGGTTTTTTAATAGATAGAGTGATTCTAGAGGTTTTTTATGTATATAACACACATATACATCCGTGTGAATCCGGAGCGAGTCGCTAGTATCTTTATCTATACAAATAAATAAAATTTCAGTGTCTGTATGTAATATTAAAACAATTGCATTTTACGAAATGCATATTATGTATGATTACAAAGTACATATACTAGCATAATATTTTTAGACTTTTTGTCTGTCTTTATGTTTCTACCCGCTGATGTCTGAAACGGCTGGACTGATTTTGACGGGACTTTATAGCGTAGGTTACTTTGATTATAGAATTTTTTTTTAGAAATGTATTAAATGAAAACGCGGACGAAGTCGCGGGCACAGCTAATTATATATACATTTTATACAACAATTACGTCTGTACGTACCTCAATTCCACTGTTTTATCTTTTCTTTTCCTAAGCTTCAAACGTGAATTGTAATTACCGTGTAATATATTGGCCTCGTTTAAAGATAATGCATATTATTATGTATTGTTGCTTAATATGGCGTACTTTTAAAATTATTATGCAAATTTGAAATTAATTTATGGACTGCTGCTTCTAATAGCGGTTCATCGTCATTATTCCAGTGATTAACATCGTCACGCCCATAAGCCGTAAGGGGTAGGTAGAGGTACTACATACTTCTCATTTACAATATACTAGCTGAGCCCGCGACTTAGTCCGATTTTTTATTTAATTATTTTATACAATTCCGTTCCTTATTATATCAGATGTCGGCCAGTGAAAGTCACGTCAAAATCGGTCCAGCCATTTCAGAGATTAACGGGTACAAATACAGACAAAAATTCCAAAAAATTTTTGTTTTGGTATATGTACCTTGTAAACATACATAATATGCATTTAGTAAAAAGCGGTTATTTTAATATTACATACAGACACTCCAGTTTTATTTATTTTTATTGACTAGCGACTCGGCCTATCTTTGCACGGCCTTATTATACATATAACATACATTAAACTTTGTTCTTTAATCACTCTATCTATTAAAAAAACTGCATCAAAACCCATTGGGCAGTTTTGAATATCTAAGCCTAAATAGAGACAGACAGCGACTTCGTTTTATACTATGTAGTGATAGTTAAGTCTTATTTTCAGCTAGCGGTGAATCAGTGGACGCCACGCAAGAACTCATAACTCTTTCTCTGTCTAACATCTTGGGGTCTTTTGTGAGTGCGATGCCTATCACTGGGTCTTTTTCACGCAGTGCCGTCAATCACGCCAGCGGTGTTGCCTCTCAGTTGGGAAATGTTTATACAGGTATACCTAATTTATCTATTTCATATATACAATGGTATTTATTATCGCTAACTTACCACTATCTTCTTTCATCGAAAGTATAAGAAAGAGACAAAACACGTTAGTGCTGTCAGATTAGTTTATGTACCGATGAAAATTTATCGATTTGGCTAAAAATTTGCGGGAAGGTAACATAGGATCAACATCTATTTTTCACAACTCGAAGAGCGGGCGGTACGAAATTTACCGGAATAGCTAGTAAAATATTCGTTAAAGTATTAAGCTTTTTTGTTTAAGGATTTATTTAAAAAAAACCCGCTATTATATATAAAAACAATACTGTGTTTGTTATACGTAACAGCTAGTTGATTTTCGATTATTATATTACGTGATAACCCTGCTGCAATAACATGGTAACGTACCGCATCTCCGAAGTCAGAATATTCGGATTAAACAATTATGATTAAGAATATATAGCGTTTTGATTTTTTATTATGTTTAGTTTCATTAATATAGCGATAGCGAACAAGCACACGGGCCTCCTGATGGTATGATACAACCGAAGCCTATAGACACCACAGATATATAAGCGTCGTTGTCCTGTGGTCGGGCTGTTAGACCTTCTGTACAAATAAGCCAACCGGCTACCGTACCTTCCCACCACGACATGGAACACGACAATGTCATTATTGCCACTGGAATAAGTAAATCTGTGGATTAGTACCCGGGCGAGTTGCTGTTCCACTATTTGTCACAGCTACTGACCTATTTTTTCCAATCCCAGGATATACTATTACGCTTCATGTTTTTCCTATCAAAGGATTCTCAGGGCTATCAAAATGAATAACAAATTAAAGTGATGTAAACCACCATTATAATTTCTATTATATTATAATTTACGCGACTAATGGTCTTAACAGACGACAGCCGTACCGTTACTATAGAGACAACTATTATTTTATTATTACTTAATGGTTTATATATATGTTTCCAGGTGTGTTGGTGCTATTAGCTTTAAGTCTTTTGACTCCGTACTTCTACTACATTCCCAAGGCATCGCTGGCTGCGGTCGTTATTTGTGCGGTTGTGTTCATGATAGAATACGAGGTAAGAAATTAACTTTCTTCTCTATAGTAGGGGAGCCTAAGATTGGATTTGGGGAGTAACTCGAGCGCGTCAGATTATGGTAGATACCTTGAATCATCGTTAATACACCACTATAAAGAGCCGCATGTGTAGGGTGCACTGTGTAATTATATACACGAAGACATAAGATTCATTAAGATACAGTCAGTTACTTATTTAATCTTAATCAATGTTTAATTATTTTGAGATTATTTCGTAAAGTATTTCTCAAAATAGTGAAAATATAATAAATCGTTTTTAAATAACATTATTAAAGTTATAGAAAAGTGAGGGTCTTCTGATACAGATATATTTTTTACCTAAAAGAAAACCTCCAGACCGTACGAATTGGGAAAAAATGGTAATCGTTAAAATGTAATAATCATCGTAATCATTGTGGCTAGCGTTTGGTTCCCGACGGGGAAAGACATTTGTGTGATAAACATAAATGTTTGTATTTCCGGGTCTGGATGTTTATCAGTTTTTTTCTCGTATCTATTTAAGTATTTCTATGTATTAGTATCATTGTCTAACATCCATAACACAAGCATTTAATTTGCTTACTTTGGGGTTACATCAATTTGTGTAATTTGTCCAGTAATGTTTATTTATTTATTGTAATTGGAATTAAGTTGTGAAGGCAAATTTTATTATTATTATTATTAACAACACAGATTAATACGGCAGGAATACGATTCCTGCCAATACGGGATGTCGATAATCAGTGATTATCGATGTTCGCAGGAAACAAACGTGTAATTTTATGATTCATTAAAGTTATCAGCGTTTTAAGATAGGCATCTTATGTGCGTCGTACTACGCTTGTACTACATACGAAATATATGGTCAAGGTTCCTCATTCTTTATTGACACAAATGTTGCGATTATTATCGATTGTTTTCGAATCCATTGAGGTGAAATAAAACCGGTCAAGTGCGAGTCGGAGACGCGCGTTAAGGGTTCCTTACTATTCTGTTTTCAGTATTTTTTTAGAGTTCCGTACCCTAAAGGTACAAAAAGGCACTCCAAAAACTAGGACTCCGCTGCCCTTGTATCTATCTGTGTCCGTCTGTCATGTCCTATCTCATAAACCGTGATAGCTAGACAGTTGAAATTTTCATAAGTGATGAATTTCTGTTGCCGCTATAACGACCAATATTATAGATATAATAAACTAAATATATAAAAGGTGCTCCCATACAACAAACTTGATTTTTTTTATGTTTTATAGATGATGGTACAGAATCCTTCGTGCGTATCTTACTTGCACTTGACGGACGGACGTACTTATTCTGTTTTTACTATATGTTGTTATAGCGACAACAAAAATACGTCATCTGTGAAAATTTCAACTGTCTAGCTATTACGGTTCACGAGAATTTGACAGATATATAGACAGATGGACAGCGGAGTCTTAGTAAACTCTAAAAAATTAAGAAATAAATATCGTCATAACATATCCCTGAAAGGGAAGGAAGAGACGACGGACTTGCCACCTGTAACATTTTGGGTCCTTATATCAAAGGCTTCTCGAGGGAGCATAAATATGTACCTCTGCCTACCTATCCGGGGACATCGGCGCGATAATATTTTTTGCTTTAAATACATATTTATTTCATGGAATTTATTAAAAACTTAACGCTACTTACCCGCATTTTTCCCTCGTCACTGTTGAAAGAAATTCTTTGAACAAACTTGACTTAATTAGCTATTTGCTAGTTTTAAAAATTTGTCAAGCATAATAAGTCATTGGTTTATTACTATTGCCAAATAGTATTTCATGCATTTTTGCAATCACAAAGTCAATACTATAATCTACGCATAATTCTTACTATAGAAACAAAATGTTCTTTAGAAACGGATAAAATGTAATATGTTTTTCCGTGTTGGTCCGAGTCCCTTGTGTAGAATAGACTTTTAGGCAGCTCAAAATAGGCGAGCATAATTTAACTGGCTCGCTCCCAACATGACCACTGGTGTTAGAGTGCTGTGCAGCAACTCGCCCGGGTAGGGATCCATCACTTTACCTATTCCTACCGCCACAATGACCTTGTCAAATATCGGTCTGGAAGGTAGGGTAACCAGACAGCGACGTATGTATAACATCTATAGTGTTTTTAGGCGAGGGTTGTCTCTTACCAACATCTCATGTGCTTCTACAAAAGTTAAAATGCTTTTTTGCTATTTTTACACTTTGTGCGGTCGGTATTTTTTTATATATCTATACATATATACAAATAAATAAAATTGGAGTGTTTGTATGTAATATTAAAATAACCGCCTTTTACTAAGTGGATAGGTATATTTACAAAGTACATATACCAAAACAACATTTTTTTAAATTTTACTCTGCGGGTACAAACACTAATCTCTAAAATGGCTAGACCGATTTTGATGGAACTTTCACTTTCACAGCTAATGTAATAAGGAACGGCTTGGCCTAGTTTTATTTTAAAAATGTATTGTTCTGGACAATATTTCCTTAATTTGAATTTGAATTAAAAAAATTAAGGGTTGCGTAAGGGGAGCAAAATAACAACTGCTCGGCTCGGAGTCTTAAACAGGTATATTTTTAGTACCGATACAGTGATCTATGAAATACAAAAAAACACTTATCCGAGATATTGCCTCCAATACACTAGCAGACATTATAAATTGATACATGTATAATATATTAATTAAATAAAAACGCAGACGAAGTCGCGGACACAGCTATTATTAAATATAACCATCCATTATTATGTATTATAGGTTGTCAAGCCCATGTGGAGGTCCCGACGCGCGGATCTCGTACCAGCTTTCGCTACGTTCGCCCTATGTCTAACCGTGGGCGTCGAGTTGGGGATTGTTGCTGGGGTGATAGTCAATATACTACTCCTCTTATACCCCAGCGCTCGACCGCAACTTGAAGCTGAAATAGTCACGGTATGTTGATTATTTATTACTACCCGCATAATAAAAAACGTACTATACCTTCGTGTTAACCCATATTATCACATGGTGTTATATTTTTGTAAAAATTTTTGTTAAAAATATTATACGTTCGTGTTAACCCATATTATCCCAATGTGTGATATTTTTGTAATACATTATTTGTTACTACCCCTAGAATAAAAAACTTATTATACTTACGCGTTAACCGACATTATACCAAAATGTGGTATTTTTGTCATACATTATTTGTTACTACCCGCATAATAAGAAACGTACTATACCTTCGCGTTAAGCCATATTATCCCAATGTGTGATATTTTTGTAATACATTATTTGTTACTAGCCGCATAATAAAAACTTTGTTAACGTAACGTACTATACGTTAGTTTTAGGAATGCAGTTTTGTATAGTTTTCCACTGGTCCATTAACCGATGAAATCTTCTCAATGAGTGGTCGTGTTCCGATCCGGTGGTAAATTTTTTGTAAGATCTATGTGAAATAAAAAAAAAAGTACCTTCACGCCTATTGTCCCCGAAGAGGTAGGCAGAGGTGTGCTAGTATATCCACGACTCGTAAGTCCAGTAGATATA
>DVZL01007359.1:0-10791 GCA_018236625.1 Lasaia peninsularis
AGTGACTGGATGGTGAAAGCGGGAGATCGGGTCTTATGGCGTACAATGGGGGAGGCCTACGTCCAGCAGTGGACTAAGATAGGCTGATGATTGATGATTGATTGAACTAGCCTGATACAATGATTCAAACTAATAATTCCCACCTATAGACGTACGCTAAGAAACATTCTATTTCTATGAGCTTAATGAAATTTTCACAGATTATGTATTATTGTCAACGCTACAACAACAAATACTAAAAACAGAATAAAATCATACAACAAACATGATTTTATTTAAATAATGGTATGAAATCCTTCGTATGTGTGTCAGATTCGTACTTGGCCAGCTTTTTTTATAACGTCTAAAATATGGCCAAGGGATACATATTAGGTATTAGATACATATTTAATCATGTCATACATACATATTTAATCATGTGACATGACACAATCCGTAAAACTAGTAAATAACAAAGATTGAAACGTTCCATATAAGGTAATGCGAAGTTATAATTTATGAATAGCATAGGAACTGAGAACATAAATATGCATCGCCAAGATGCAGATGCAACTGGATTCATGAAAGCGGAACAGTTCTTACATGAACATGCCACCAAACTTCGTTTATTTTTTATTAAAGCATCAAAGCAGATATATTTCCTGTAATGAAAAGAAATGAAAATGATTTATTTGCCGAATATGTGTGTTAAAAAGTTGTTACAAAACAAAAGTTTTCAATTGTACCAACATATTCTACCACAATGTAGTATACAAATATTTTAAGTACATTGTTTATAATTATTTATTGCAACAAACCATATTATATACTGATTATCATCATTTTATTTATAAACTACCACCGTTTTCAAACCTACAAAATTCAAAAGTAAGAAATAACTACATACTAAAGATGACAATATATCTAATGATAGCTTCTTTATGACGGCAGATTTGCCACCTATCACATCATAGGACCTCATATCGACAGCTAAGTGTGGGTGCATAGACACATGTGATATATTTCTTTTATTATTAAGGTTGGCAATGGTTTATTGCTATAAACACCGCCTGATTGTTTTTGAATTACATACGTCGTAAAAAATACAACACATTCTAATAATCTTTAGAAAAATAAGATTAAGTTTTGGAACATTAAATGTTTCGGAGTTCTTGTATATTAGACGTTTTATTGTTTATCTCTTTTTTTCTAATTAGATTTATGTTAAAGGAAAAATGTAAGTGAAACTTAAAATATAAGTTACGTTTGATCAAAATCTAGAAAAGTATAAGCGGATATAAGGAATATATGCCACCAAAAACATTTTGTAAAAATGTTGCCAAGACGAGACCATATTAAAATTATCGCCAAAAGATACTGCCCTTGCACTTCGCTTGGCTCGTCTTGGCGGGGGGCGCTGCTGTGCCCCCAGATCATTGACAAAAGTTTGTATGACGCTACATTTCCCACGCAGCTTCCGCTCTCCTAAATGAACAACGTATCTCTATTTCAAAAATATTTTTAGTGACAAAAACAAATTAATTATCGAGATATTTTCCATTCTTGTCATTGCTTAATGTTACTTCTTAAACAATAGGCTTAAAAACAATCAGCGTACATTTCAAAAGAAGTACTTCACTGAATGCTTTGAAGGTTATTGCGTGATATTATTTTTGAAGGGCAAATATGTCAATTAATTTTACCCGATAACGCAAGTAAATGAGGCATGCCTTCATAGCTTTCGAACTAGTTTATTATACTAACTTTTTCTAAAATCCCCATCCGGTTTTCCCAAGAGATGTATGTTTAACTAGCTATACCTGCGACTTCGTCCACGTTTTTATTTATTTATTGCTTTTATTTGTACATTTCTCTAAATCAATGAAATTCTACGATATAAGTAGCCTAAGCCATTCCTAATTACATCAGCTGTCTGCCAGTGAAAGCCCCATCAAAATCGATCCAGTCGTTTCGGAGATTAGCGAGTACAAACCGAAATGAAAATCTGAAGCGCGTACCACTATGCTATCAAGGCTCTATTTTTTTTATTTATTTCTAAATTCTAAATTATGTAGTCTGATTTATGTGATTCACCTACCGAATGGGTATTTTAGTAAATGTTGTTAATTCTGTATTGGAAATTAATGAGTTGGTGTCTACGTCACAGGCTTAGTGTGGACTCCGACAGTAATCGTAAGTGTGGAAATGTACTTTAGAATATTTATACATCTATATTATTCATCGCTGGCGCTTGGTGAAACTTCCACATACTCATATTTTAAATGAGAAACACATATAATTTTTCATAAACAAAATATAATTAACTAGTGACCCGCCCCGGCTTCTCACGGGTATACTATACATGTTATATACACAAAAATCTTCCTTTTTAATCACTCTATCTACTTAAGAAAACCGTATCAAAATCCGTTGCGTAATTTTAAAGATTTAAGCATACATAAGGATATAGGGACAGAGATAGCGACTTCGTTTTATACTATGTAGTGATAGTGATAATTTAAATGTTAGCCCTGATGATGCTATAAAAAGCAAAACCGGTTGGCTATTTCAAATATAATTTTCTATCAAAATTATAATATGTGAAAAAGTATTTGTGTTCCTCATTTATAATATGACTTTAGTATATGTTGAACATTATGTGTGTAAAATATTAAAGATTTTTTTTTAATGATATTGGATGGCAAACAAGCAGACGGATTTCCTGTTGGAAAGAAATACACGTCGCCTATAGACACCAAAGGTGGAAATGGTACGTTGCCAACCTGAGGCGGGGATGGTCTCTTGCGTGAAAAAGTTTACCGGCTACCCTACCCTCCAAAAGAGAACACAACATACCGAGCACTGATGCTATTGTGACAGGAATAGGTAATCAGGGTAGGTGGCTTTTGCTTAAATTTTGTAAGATATATTCAAACAATGCCAAACTAATAGAGGTATATATCCATTGTAATTGATGTAAACAACTTTTAGACGAATTATTATTATAAGAAGCTTCAATGATGAATTTCAAAGTAATTTTTTACAGAAAAACCAAAATAATCTTAATAGCTTTGTCTTATTTTTTGGGATAATGTTTTAAGTATCAAAGTTTAAGGTTAAATACATATTTTAATTGTGTATACATATTACCTAAGTTAATTATTGTTTAATTATCTACTGATGATGGTAAATAGACCTTGGAAATAATTACGAGGGACATACGCCAGAAAAACTCCGGAAAAATAAGGAGAAACAAGTTTCAGACTGAATATCAATTATAAAAATGACTAGCTGTGCCCGCGACTTCGTCCGTGTTTTTATTTAATTATTTTGTTGCATACATCTCAAAAATAAAAGTAGCCTAAGCTACATCTTTTTAAATCGGCTGTCTGTCAATGAAAGTCCTGTTAACATCAGTACAACTATTTCAGAGATTAGTGGATACAAATAGACATACAGATAAAAATATTAACCTTGTAAACGTATATATTTTTATGCATTACTAAAAAGCAGTTATTTTAATATTAAATACAGACACTCCAATTTTATTTATTTGTATAGATGTATAGAATAAAATGAGATCATTGTTTTGTTTTTTCTTGGTTAAATTATCGAATTATAAGATAAATTGTTAATTTCTTGGTAGTTTATGGGATTCATCTTATATTAAATAAAAACCGGCCAAGTGAAAGTCGGAATTGCGGACGAAGGGTTCCTTACCATTATCTATAAAAATGACATAAGTCACTTTAAAAATTTTATTCTGTTTTTAGTATTTGTTGTTATAGTGGCAAGAGACATGCATTATCTGTAAAGATTTCAACTTTCTGACATGAGATATAGACTGGTGACAGATAGACAGACTCTAGAACTCCGACAAAAAAGTTGTGAATCAAATCGTACTTGACCAGTTTTATTAACGGACGGGATTATCCAAAAATACGTCACCATCAAAACTAAATTACTTAATTTTGTTTCGGAACGAGCAGCATTTAATCATTTTTTTCGGTTGACGCTTACAATGATTAAGCCATTCGCTGATTAATCAATTTTTGTCGCAACTCGTAAATACCAATTTATAATTTCACTCATAAAAATTCTAAACACCTGGAGCTTGTTAAATTCTGGAACCGGGAAAAAACGACCTAATTCTTGAGAAAAACTGTGGATGAAGACATCACAAGATATTCAGGTGTTAGGATGCTACACATTACCAAAACATTCAAGCCAATAAAGCAAGCATTATAATAATCATAATTAATCTCTAATCGCATAAAACATGGTTACAAGGATTTATTTGTAATGGTTGACATTGTCAATATTTTATTTAAATTATTAAAAAAGTTGAAAAGTGCATTAAGCAGATACGTAGAAGTTCCTCAAATATTTATGCGTGCTTTCAGAAATAATGACAAATGATTAACATTTACGCGGGCGTTCAGAAATTTATTTTGTGTGAATTAAAGTTTCTAATTCCGAAAACAATTTCTAAGATTTATTCAATAGGTTAACTAAAAAATATTTTTTTTTTTTATTTTTATTCTCTTTTTGTAGGTATTATTCATCATAATAAAATACTTTTATGTATCTATCCATGTTAATATCTATTTTTATCAGCGTATTATGTTTATCAAAACCTATATCAGTTCAGCTAAAAGTTAACACGACATGCATTGTCTGTTAGGCGAAACGAAGTTCGCCGGGTCAGCTAATATTCTAATAAATGTCAACAAAAATAAAAAATGAGATAAATTTACAAATTTGATGAAGTGCGCAAAAATATAAAATCAAAGTTAACAAATAATTAAGATCAGAATTTAAATGTTAATAAAACCAAAAATATTTATAATCAAGTTAATATTAAAATACAAGTTTAAACATTATTTCATTAAATACTTAATTAAACTCAACCTAACGCAAGCTTGAGCAAGTGCTAACCTAATCCAATGTAACACTAGATAAATAAAGACTATAGCTTGACATTAGAAAGAATTAATATCTCGCTCATAAATTCGAATACTCATTTTGCAATGAAATCCTTCGACGCAGTATATTTCAAAAATTACGCGTACGCAAAAACTAATACCGTTTGTATTTGTGGCTGAGATATTTTATTATACCATATTATTGGCTAGATCTCTTGCGCAAAGTTTGAACGTCCATGGACACACCATTAACTATGTTAAAGAAGTTGATAACTAAAGAAATAAAAGTAAAAATTTACGACATGGATACTTAGATACATATTCTAAAAACGCTTAAAACTCCCATTAATAGCAAAACATCAATTTTACACTGGCTGTTACGTACAATTAACGTCACATACATACACGAGCAGTGTCAAATTCAAAATATTTAGAGAGATATATAAGAAGTAAGCTTAGGTGTCACTTTTCAAGAATTCACTTCACTAATTCTTTTAAGGGCTAATCGTGGGTGTTCTAGTATGTAGATATACTTCAGGGATAATAGGCGGGAAGGTACTTTTGATAAAAACATATGTTACAAAAAAATTAGATCTATAGACAATAAATAAATAAATGATTTATTTATGAGGAATTTTTTAAACATATACCCGCTGCTAAATTCCACAATAGGTCCTCGCGACAAAACTTAAGGTTTCACCCACATCATCTTGATACGTGGCGATCGTCTACTGTGCAATTTTGTAGGTATTTTTTGCCACGTACTACACCTTTGTGGAATCAGTTGTCGGCGGTGGTGTTCGCTTGCAATACGACTTAATTACCTTCTCTTTTCTTAAAAGTCGGCAAAGCAAATGTGGTACCCTGGTATTGCGGTTGTTCGTAGGCGGCGGTAGTCACTTACAATTAGGTGAACCGCTTGAATCGTTTGCCTTCTTTTTCAATAAAAAAATCTTTTATTTTATGAGTCAACAAAGCTCAAAGCTCTTTTGAAGGGAAGATACAAACGTGGCCTGTAGATACTAGATATCAAAGATATTGTACATGCGTCACTATCTGAACACGTCAATATTATTTTGGCGGTAGGTATAGGTATTGGCTCTATAGCCAAGCGAATTGCTGCACAGCACTCTTCCGTCAGTGGTCTTGTTGAAAATGACCCAATTAAACTATGCTCACCTCTTACGAGCTGCCTGCAATTCTACAAATGAGATCTGGACCTAAACGGAGCAAATTTTTTGGACTATCAAAGTATTTGTATCAGTTAGCGCCTATGACGGAACGATAACCTTTTATCACCATTTTTAAGTCAATTAAACCTGAATGAACCCAGCGATTATAACTGCAAAGATGAACTTTAACGTTTGATAATGAGGTTAATGCGTACAGGTGAAAAACAACTACTATCTTCTGATAAAGTTTTATTTTTGGATTACATATCTATATTTTTTAAAACTGCTAGTGACCCGCCCCGACTTCGCACGGGTATACTAATCATGTTATATACATAAAAACCTTCCTCTTGAATCACTCTATCTATTACAAAAAAACCACATCAAGATCCGTTGCTTAGTTTTAGAGATTTAAGCATACGTAGAGAGAGACAAAAAAATAACTTTGTTTTATAATATGTAATTGATTAAAAATTATAAGTATACAATAAAGTATATTGCAAACAATTGAATATTGAGACAAACGATTTTGAAAATCTAGATTGTTAATTATTCAATTTTGTATTTTTTTTATTTAGTTGAAAGAGGTACTAGTGATTCGCGCTTCGTAATTTCATTCCTGTAACCCAGGTTTAAGGTCCGCCATGAATCAATGAGTTTTATAAGACGAAAATATCAAGAGGAATCCCGGATTCGTATATTTGAATTCGACCTAATCCAGGATTAGACCTGGTTTCCTCTCTGAGTTGCAGAGGTCAGATGGCAGTCGCTCTGTGTAAAAACTGGTGTCCTTGTCAAATTCACTAAATTTCATCAGATATAAAAACAGAATAAAGATAGGACGATGGGAAAGAGGTTATGACATTATTATAAATGTTATTGCAGCTATCTTTGATGATTTTGTTTGCTAAAAATTTAAAAACTGATTGTTCAATATTTCTATATTTTTTAAGATTTAAACTATTTTATCGTAGACAGTATTTTATCCGCTACTTTCTTCTTCTTATCGTTTCATAATTATTATGTTTTTTATGCTTCTGTCGCTTCAGTTTTATTTTTTTACAAACGCTTGCTTTTGTGGAAAAAGTGTAATTCCAACGACTAATTAATTGAAATTCGACATTTGGTACTTAGCTTAGTAACAAAAATGATTATTTTTAATTAATTGTGACCTACATATAAGCGAAACGCGATACAACAAGTTTATATCGTTATAAAATACGTGTTTTTATCTTGTCACCCAGACATAAAAGTGTGAATAACATCGGTGCTCGGTATAGTCTTCTTATTTGACATAGTTTCAAGTGCCATAACTTGGGCAAGTACTTAGCACAAAACATTCCATTCTGAGGTATTGATTTGTTTAATCGTTCATTTATAAAATAAATAAATATCGTTACGCCCATAACTCAAAAGCGGTAGACAGAGGTACATACGCGTACCCACGATTAGCCAAAAATATTAGCTTCCATGATATGACGAAGATAGACTATTCCTAAATGTTTGAAATTAACTACTAATAAATCATTTATTTATTTATTGTCTATAGATCTAATTTTTTGTAACATATGTTTTTATCAAAAGTACCTTCACGCCTATTATCTCTGAAGGTTCAGGCAGAGGTGTGCTAGTATATCTACGACTCGTAAGTCCAGCAGATATACTAGAGCACCCACCATTAGCCAAGGTACTGTGACAGTTGACAAGCCTATCGCCATTTCGTGCACATTCCAATCCCGGGCAAAATAATGCTAGAATAATCTGAAAAAGTTTAAGAAAAGTTGTATGACCGAACCTGTGACCCTTCGCGGCTGAAGTTTTACAGGCGACGTCGCACCGTTATACCACAGGTTATGCACCTATGTTAACTAAATTTTTTAAAATGTTTACTATATGATCGACAGACTATGGGAAGATGAATCGATAAATTTTAATTTTGTAGAGTTCTTACAACAAATCGTATCCTTAGCAATAAGGACGCAAACCCAAAAAGTAGTCTAGGTGAATGACGTTTAAAGATTCCAAATTCTTACATATTAGCTTTTTTTTCAAATAGCGTGCTTATTATTTAAGTTATGATTTTGAAACTTAGGAGATTTCTCTTTCGATCAGCTCTGGTCGGTCAGTATGTCAGGAGTATCAGTTCGTCCCCTGAGCATTTAAAATCACAGTTTACAAAAATATTGACTTGATCTCTCATATTACTAAGGGCGCGATATATTTATGAAAGTTATATAAATAAATATTACTGAACAAATTACACAAATTAATCTAACCCCAAAGTAAGCAAATTAAATTGGTGTGTTATGGGTGTTAGTCAACAATACTAATATACATATAGAAATACTAATACAAGAATAAATTTGATAAACTCCTAGACCCCAAAATACAAACATATATTATGTTCATCACGCAAATGTCTGTCCCCGTCGGGAATCGAACCCAAGCTTCGCGGTTAGTCGATGGTCTTTTAACTATTAGCGTGAAACCTTAGAAACCGCAGAGACAGGATTTAAAAGCAGTACTACAACTTACTACAATGTAGAGTGCGGCGAAACTAATGTTAACATGCTATCTCTATCGCAATTATTATTTAACTGTTTATGTTTCTTTCCCAAGATAAAAATACTTACCAAACTTTAGGTCTAATGCGTGTAATATAACAAATTAACCCTCCACTACCTATGACTCTACCAACTAGAATAATTTTAGTATAATTTTACAAAACTTACATTATTTTAACATATTTGTGGACTCCACACTTGGCCAGGACACACATCTATATCTAAACAAATAAATAAAATTTGAGTGTCTGTATGTAATATCAAAATAACCACCTTTTAATTAGTGCATATGTATATTTACATACAATTACATATTTCAAGAAAACATTTTTTTAATTTTTGTCTGTCTGTCTGTACCCGCTGTATATACCAAAACAGTATTTTTTAGAATTTTTATATGTCTGTATGTTTTTATCTGCTAATCTTTGAAAAGGCTGGACCGATTTTGACGGGACTTTCACTGGCAGACAGCTAATTGAATAAGGAACGGCTTAGCTAGCTACTTTTATTTTAGAAATCTATAAAATAAAATAATTAAATAAAAACACGGACGAAGTCGCGGGCACAGCTTGTCTTAAATAAAATAGATGACAATAGAAAAAAAATTCGTTTCACAAAGACATTAGAAGCGGTTCTTGTGACGCTTCTTTATAATTCTAAAATTTATAACCGGACCGGAAATCCAGTGAAAGAAACTCATCGGGCTTGTCTTTTTTCTTATTATCTAAATACATACATTTTATATTGTACAACAATAAAAGAGATTGAAAGAGGAACAATCAATCGCAAACATTTTTGATATCTACATATTCAGCAACATTATACAACCTTTTTTATACAATTTAGATATAACATATTTTTTATATTTATTTAAAGAGAGTCTAATTTCGCCGGATAATCAACGATGAATATGTACCTCTGCCTACCCTTTCTGGCATAAATACGATGATATTTATTAATTTTCCCTTACTACGTATTTTTTTATAAAAATAATAGCTAAGAAAAAGCTTATTAATTCTTTATTTAAAAATCCCTGGCTCACAACTCTACGGAAGATGGTGTAATGGCTATTAGAAGAGTATTAAATAACATTGCCCCCGATATTCTCCTGGATTTGTACCATTGATAACACTTTTAAGCAATTATGAATGGCAACGATAAATCTCGTATAAAAAAGCTCATGTCCATGACACAAATTATGATTTATTAGTGTTCCGTACCCTAAGGGTTTTACCCTAAAATGAAACCCTGTTTGTACACGCTACTTTAAAATAGCTTGACAGATTTTGACGAGACTATCACTTGCAGATAGCTGATTAAATAAAGAATGGTTTAAGCTACTTTTTTTAAGAAATAAACAATATTAAAATTACCGCTTTTTAATAGTTATTTTAATTATTAATTTGAATAAACATAATAAGCTGCACAAATAAATAAGTCTACTCAAAAATATATATGTTTCAAACA
The DNA here is from genome assembly GCA_018236625.1 of Lasaia peninsularis. Taxonomy (NCBI): domain Eukaryota; kingdom Metazoa; phylum Arthropoda; class Insecta; order Lepidoptera; family Riodinidae; genus Lasaia; species Lasaia peninsularis. The sequence continues at coordinate 10,108 of DVZL01007359.1, forward strand.
TTTGAATTTTGACGTATTTATAAACACAAAACACTTCCTTGAGTTATTAATATAATAGTGACCGAACTAACAGTCCGGCGGCGGTGTCGAGTTATAACCAATTTATTAATAAATTAACCAGATAGCATCTTTATTCACATATTCATTATAATTATAATCACAACAAATTGTCCAATTCGATCAGCAATGACAATCCGAAAATAACTGATCAATGACATCGCAAATTAAATAAGAATGATACAGTATGAAGCCAAAACTACTATTTGGAGATTACAAATAACCAATAAACTGAAAACCAATTTTCATAATAATCGGTCCAGTAGTTTTTGAGTTCATCGGTGACATACAGACAAACATTAATTTATACTTCGTACTATGATTCGAAATAAGATTCCGAACCGGAACTCTTTGTCTTATTATTTATGTAGAGAGTATATTTTGGTGTATTTATGAGTTTATTTTTGTACATACATATATGCACTTAGTAAAAAGTGGTTATTTTAATATTACAGACAACTTTATTTAATTGTATAGATAACCTCAGGGCGTGACAATATTTATTTTTACTATGTCATTTTACATGTCATAAACATCTATAATCAACTGGTTTTTTTTAGTTAATTCTTCCCATTTAGGGAAAGGCAAGGGAACTTTGTCCATACAGCCTAGTCTTCAGTATATTAT
>DVZL01007360.1:0-10789 GCA_018236625.1 Lasaia peninsularis
ATATAATAATTGGGCTTTGTCAAAAATACCAAATATTTTAAACTTAAACGTCTAGTAGGTACGAATCTTTTAGCTAGGTAATATAAAGGTATATATAATTTTTACGTTGCGTTTTTTTTTGTACCAACAGTAATGCTTTATATTGTATTTTTGAAATGAATATAACTTTACTGGACTTAGGGAGTGATGAGTGTTCAGTTCGAGAAAGCATTATTTACTAGAACTGGATTATAAAAACCTGCAGAAATAGCTACCTCTCGTGAGGCTAAATATAGGGATCTTCACCGCCAAAACCGGTGAAGACGTTGTCATACTTTGATCATGTATACTAGGAGACTAGAGTTTGTTGTCGTTGTGGAATCATTAGCATTAATTTAGACGTGAATGGGTATCTTATTATATATCTTATTATCCACTTTTTATGGACATTGTTATTAGTAGTAGGTAGTACGCGTGAACCTATTTTTGAGAGTCTATAAAGTTGAAAGCCTATAAGTCTTAAAAGTTTGCTCGAAGGTTACATTTGAATATGCTAAATGATACACAAGCCTATAAAAACAAATTTATAATTAGGTATTAGTAAAATACGGGTCGTTTGTCTTATAAATCGAGAATAACCTGAGGTAAATATTTCGGCGTTCTTAAGCAAGAATGTTTGTCTTAAAGAAACTATACTGAAAATAAAAAGAAAGCGCATGGAAAACATAATATCAAAATTAGCCAAAAATGCAAGTTATTAAAAATATCATACCTAAGCTATATTCTTTTAGTAGCTTAGATATATATTTGTCATTATGTATCTTATAGCTACTAACAAAATATATAAATCTTTTGAAATAAATCCCACTATTGATTTTGAATTTGGAATTGAATTCTATAGATGAATTCCAAAATTATACATATATTAATGTTAATAGAATATTTATTAGATGTATAAATATTAAGGGAATAATTGACCAGCGGCGGTATTTCGAAACCCATGCGAATAACGATATAGGAGTCTTTTAGATAAAAGCGTACTTATTCTAGGATTCATTCACCTCGATTTTATTAACATGATTATTTTGATATTCGACACAAATTATGCATGTATTGTTTTTTTTAATGACAGCGATATATTTTGTGTTGATTGACATCACTAGTTGTTTTGGAAATGTCAAAAAAATTGAGTGTTTTGCTAAACAAAAACTTTGCAAAATGATTAAATATTCGTTTTGAAACGTTTTTTATATTATTTCGAACTATTCGGAAGTGTTAGTTTAAGTGTATTCAGTTAAACGTGACCGTAATTGGGAAATATAGTAATAAGTCTATTCTAACCTATTATCATAACATTAAAGGCTTGTGATTTGTTTTTATGGTCTACGTGCAATGTTTTGTGAATTTTTGTGATTGTGAAATAATTAAAAATTTAAATATATACATGCTAAAAGTGATTACTGTGTGAAATGCAGTGTTTTGTAGCTGCTAGAAGATGCTGACAGGTAAGTAGTTAGACTAAGTTTTTTTAACTTTCAGTGGCAATTCCAATATATTAAATAAATATAATTTGAATTTTATTTATTGTCTCTCATCTTGGATGATAATTTATGTTGAAAACTCACAATATGCTAAACTGACCAAAAAGTAAATTGAAACTTTTTGGTCAACACTTGTTTGTTATTGTATTAAATGTATGTCAATAGAATCTGTGCTTACGATATATACTATCTGTGCTATTGTGTTTTTATCATTATTGCATTATAAATAATTTGTAACTTTGTTCTCCATAAAATAAAGTTATACATAATATATTTTTACTTAAATTATTTTTCTGCACAGTGTATCCTTATTTGTGTTTTTATGTGACTTTACAGGTATTAAATAGATAAAGTGTTGGTGGTGTATTTAATTTTTAGGATATAACAAATATTTTTTTATAATTTTAATAAAGCTATTTTTTTAAAACATTTGCATGATGTTTAATATTTTTCTTTACACTTCTCTGGGAGACTCATCATCTACATTTGTAGTTATATCTATATTATATCCACTTGTGTAATGGTAAAAAGTCACCCATTTGATAACCATGAACACATTGCCAAATTGTTCTAAAAGCCTAATTAAAAAAATCTGTAAAAAGTCTTTTTGATTTATCACTGCATTGCTGTGCTGTTTGATGTAAGGTGTTTTGCTGTGGATATGTCTTAACTTGTAACAAATTTACGACAAGTTTTCACTGTTTTAGGAAGAGCATTAAGTAAAATTCAGGAATCAAATGGTTAATAGCTAAATCCAGTATCAGTCAGTGCTATAAAAGTTTGAGTATAGGTGGGGACTTACATTACAGTTCAACCTTTAGTTCCGTCAGGCCCTTATTTTGATCAACTTTTATTTTTCTAATAATATACCAACAAAATAAGTCATATTGATTATTCAAATTATGCAATTTTACTTTGTCGTTAAGTCTATATTATATATTTAATATTTTTGTTGCTTATTCAGTTTTGCCTTTCAATTGTCAACGTAATTATATTTTTGATATGTATGTCATCTTTCAGTACTAATGCTGTTGCATCTCTGTTTATACATTACAGCATAATCTATGATGGTGTTTTTATAAGTTTCTGTTTAAAATTCCTTTTTAGTGAAAGCAGTCTTTGTTAATTATCGAAATGGAATCGTTCTTTTTTATGACGGTTTTACTTATACCCGGTCGAGCCGATTCAATTGGTATTGTTCGAAACGTCTCTCTACTGGTTGTAAAGCAAAAGTGAAGATTACTACTGATGAGCAATACATCGAAGGGAGATTTTATGATCATGATCATGAAAAGGATGAATATTTATTATCATCTGAGGGGAGCCTCATAAAACTGTCTTGACTTAAGGAGATATCTAATGAAATATGTATATCCAAACCGTTTAATCGTTTTTTTTTACCATTTATTTAAGCGGCGCTAAAGAAAAAATTAATAGGCATCTTTTAGCTAAGCATGCTTGCTTCCACCTTTGACCCCTTCTTTATATTCCATCAGGTGAGTTGAGGGTCACTATGCTAAGCTATCTGTTATAAAAAAAAGATGTTTTCTGTCTATTTATTGAGTGTTAAGATTGATTAGAATAATATTAAATACATATTTATTCTGTTATAATTATTACTATCCCATCTGTACAACCCTTTGAGTTCTTCTGCATTTAATACAGAAGTTAACATTTTTACAGTTGTAAGGAGTGCATTAAATATTTTATTTACCTATTTCATCTTAAACATTACAATCGTGCCTTTGTTGCAGTATGTAAACATTTAAGATGAAAAAGGAAATGTATAAACAGTAAAACAAGCCTGTGTGTGAACAAGCTGAAATGAAAAATAATTCCTAAACACTCCTTATGCACCAAATGCCTACTACAAATTTAGACTATTTTGTTGGTGAGTTTTGTTTACGAGTATAAGCATATATATGTATACAAAACCCACCAGTACATAGAGCTTAACTTAAGAAGAAATCTTTGTGATGATTCAGGGAAAATTCTTTTTAAATTTGATTAATTAGGTACTTAGAATTTTCAGATTAGGACTTCAATGTTATAAAAGTGTTACCATTCTTTTATTTTGTAGATGAAACTTATCGGTTCATAAGAACTCTTCGTGGCAAGATGTTATTGATGTATAAAGGCTATACGTTTTCCCAGAATAATCGTGCTAAAAGCATATACTACTGTTCTCAAAAGGCAATTGGATGTAAATGCAGTGTCAAGTTTGATTCTAATCAAACATTTTTACTAAGGGATCAACACAAACATCCACCTCCCAAATATTCAGTAACCTCTGATGGCACCTGGGTTCATCTGCGGAATCAACATAGTAAACCTTATTTTGATCATACCTTTTGAGTTTTTATTTTAAGATTTATTATTGTTTAGATGGTTATATTAACTACTTAACTATTAAGTTTTTAGGATTACATCCTAACCTATTTTAAAAATTAAAATAAATATGTTAAATCTTTGTTTAGTGAAAAATAAAATTTTGAATGAAAGTATTGTTTTTATTTACCGAAGTGTTAATGATGAATTTAAAAATATCATACTTATTAACAACCTCATAGTATTTTCAAGTAATGTATTTTATGTTTGTATTTGATGGTAAAATGAAGTGTAATTGGTGCCTACAAGATGGTCTGATCTCATTGTGGTTGGCCATTGATGGATGCAAACAACAACAGAACAGCAGCGATGGTAGGTCATGGAAAAGACTTTTGTCCAACAGTGGACTTCCATATGCTGAAAAGACAGAAGTAGTAGTTTGTGTCTACACTGAGATAAAATATCCGGCCAGACTTATGAAAGCACACATATGATTTGGTAACTACGACTTGAAATTTTTTTCATTGGAAAACTCTTTCCGAAAGTACCAAATATGTACTAGTTTAGCCCTTTTATTATTTGGGATTTTACCTAGCGGTAGAACTATTTTGGAATAGAACAGCAATCAAACACACATATTTCTCAATGGTATGAAGTACACATCGCGAATAAACACCTATGATAATAATAATCGAAATGCGTGCGCTCTATAAAGTTTGCGGAGCGAGCTTTAGTTCGTGGACAGCATTCGTAATGTGAGAGTAAAAAAAAAATGTTGGTGTAAAAATGAGCAAGGGCTTGCTCCGGTGGTTCAGTCATGTGGAAAAATTTAAAGATGAAAGACTAACATAACAGATATATGTACAATACGAATATGGATGGATGTAGGAGGAAAGATCAAGCTTGACAATCCACGACCAAATTGTTCGTGCCAAGAGGCTCGGAAACCGGTGTGTGCGTATGAAGAGAGTTATAAATGTGGAGTGGGAATCAAACAAGAAAGCAGGAATTGTGACAATTCCTACTTTCTATTGTGTGTTTTTATTTATTTTTATTATTATTATTAATGTGTGTGAAAGTATTCACACCTATCCTGAAAGAAAGGCGTGAATATATGTATGATGATAATAACGAGTTTACTGGCTTAAATTTAAGACCTGAACAAAACAGTTACAAGCATTGTCGTTAGGAGTTTTATATGAAACTTGAAGCACCAGCCGCGAGTGTAGGTATATCTAAAATTAACTATTGACTTGAAAATATTCTCTAAGAAGTCAGATTAAGATAATGTGGGTTCACGTGCCAATAAGTAGTTACATATCTTATTAATCCGACAAATTGAGTGCAACGCAAAAGAATGGGAGTATCAAAAACTTTTATAAAAGAAGTCATATTTTTTCATCAGCCATTAAGATTAACGGGCTGATTTAATGAACATTCCTCCGTTACACTCCGAGACACCTTACGCGTGTACACTGTCAATATCTAATGCTCGCGTATGATCAAGTGTCTCAATTATTTTTTAAATTTTAAACGTTAAAACGTTACTTTTTTCTTCACTATAATATGATGGGCAAAACCAAATAAGTCCTCACGACGACTGACATAGCTAATATAAGTTACAATTTGTTAATTAATAATTTTATTGAAAAGGTTTTAATATTAATATTGTATATAAGCTTACAAAAAACCTTGTAAATAAATATTAAGTGTGAAAAAATTTAATTAACTTTTTTATTTTAAACATATAACAACAATACCCTATTTAGCAGACGAAGGTGAAAATGCAGGTGAGGTACAACTTCTATTCTTCAGGATTATTCCAAAGTCATTTGCTGCTCCGAAAAACAGATCTTTGGAAAATCTTGTTCATATTATAAAAATGTAGCTGAGGCTTGGCAGTACACTTAGAGGAGTGCCATATTGTACCGATTACTAAGAAATTCTCATGATTCGGTTGAGTTGATAAGGTTTTTCTAGTTAGTTTTACGGGCCTCAGCTAATTTACCTTTGTCACTTCTATAATGTGTGTATTGTATTAAGTATTATTAAGTGCTTGATTGAAAAAGCTAATTTTGTATTTTTGAAACAAGTTTAATATCAAAGTAAAAAATGTAAATGAGAACAATATTGACAGTTCTGATGATTCTAATTCGGATACAGTTCCGTTAAATAAAGATTCAATAGTTAGTCGAAACAGATACGAAGCCAAGTAAGTTCTTGTTTTGTTACAAATCTCGCTACCTCCAAGGCATCAGTACATGGTGACTGTATTCTTTATCAGGTGAAGAAAGAGACTGAATAGTTTGATCATCCCTCTAGTACTAATAATAAAATTAACTATACCTATCTCCATAGCTTTATTCCTTGTCAATTTTTTCGTTAATTTGATTTAGAGTTAGTCTTTATTGTCTTTGGTACCTACTAGGACCAAGTAACAATAAATCATCATGGTTGCCATTATTTTCTCTTTTGATTAGTCGCCCTTTCTAATAAGAGAAATTTTATAATGTAATAATCAGCTAAATTTTTCAGATTTACCATGATCTGTAATACTTACTAATTTTATCAGCGAATTTCCAGAGGCAAAACAAAGGAGTAAAATGTGGAAGCATTTTGAAAAGGTTGATGATAAGCGACTTCAATGCAAACATTGTAATAGCATGAGACCCATGAGAAATAATATGTTGAGGCATCTAAGGCAGCGGCACCCGATATATTTACAGAACAAGGTATATTTTTGTATTAAAAAAAAAGGAAATTTTTATCCCCTCCCCCGCCTCTTTTCATTTATTTTCACACGCCATCTTATATTATATTTATATAAGTAATATTCTTCAATGATCAAAAGCACTTTCACCAGGAAAACAAAAAAAAAACAAAATAATATAAAATATCCAATAGAGGATTTGTGAAATCGATGACTATTTTTCTGAACCTAAATTTTAGTACCAATCATAGAGTAATCTGTTAAAAATTAAATATTTTACAGTTTGTTATGTTTGAAATCACTCGGGCATACCCATTGACGTCAGAACCCGGTTTATTAGTTCATATAATTTTTACTAGGACTTCTTACTGTTTTATTTCTGAATCTAATTTATATATAACAACTACTACTGTATATATCTCGGGCGTAACACACTTTACACGAGCTGTGGCTGTGATTTCATAAGTCTCCAAAGCCGGCATATTTGTAAGAAGAGAGTAATGAATGTGGAGGTTGATAGGCAAGTATGCAGCGATAGGGAGTTGGCACTCGATACTCTGTGCCCACCCAGCAAGGGACCTGACGTGAATATATGTATGTATGTTATCATTTTTTCACACATAGCTAAGTAAAATTTACCTTTATTGTATAATTTTTTTTCTTTATTTTTCCAGATGCAAAAGATCTTGATTGCGCGAAAAAATATTTTCAAAATAATATAAAAGATGAGAATGAGTATAAATGCAACATTTGCGATTACAGTGTTATGCTTTCAAAGTACTGTTACGACAAAAACCTTAGATTTCTGTGTCATATTAAAATTGATCATCCTGATATATTTAACATAATCATGTTTAATTTATCAGACAGTGAATAAACAGAACAAGAACCTTTGGTAGAAGGTAAATCGGTTCGTCAAGTAGAGTACGTAGTTACGAATAAAAGTGTAAATCTGAACCAAACAAACGTTTCTAAAACAGAGTTATCATTAAATGATCCAATGCTCGATGATAGAATTAAAGAACTTTTGAATCCTATTTCTAAAAGTGAGTATTTCATTTTTAATTATTTTCAAATTCTTGACAACACACATGCATGCACATTTTCAATAGTTATTTATTGTTTGTTACGAGTAGATGCTCTAGAATTACCAGTCGTATATAATTCTCTTGATTTAATGATAAAATTCTTGTTGACAAAGTTTATAAGGTTAGATCATGTTACCATCAGCTCCTTTTAAAGTGTGGAAGAAACTGAATCGCATCTGTTTATGTGTACTTACATAATAAAACATTATGATTTTTTTTTAGCAAAATCATGCTTTTGGAACTTTTATGCAACTGTAGAAGAGAATAATATTTACGAATGTCATATATGTGGCAAACATGTTGGCATCTCCGTCCTTGAGGAGGTCAAATTAAATCATCATATAGCCAGAAAACATCAAAAACTATATGAGAAAAATTTATCGTATTCAAAAGAAAAAAAAGGATTCGGTAAGTATATTAAAAGATATTTAGTTTGTTGGATATAGTTACTTGACTTTAAGTTAAGTTTGATGATATGCATATGTTATTATATAGGTATCTAACTATCGCTGACATGAAGATTTTAATTATTGTTAGAATTTCAAAATTTAGTAAATGGTTACTAAATTCCATCGCTTTCGAATGTATCTCTGTATATATTATACAGTATACAAAACATGTAAGTATAATATGAAAGTCACATGAAAATATTTTGCAGTACAATAAATGGAATTGGACAAAAGAGGGCTCAAAAAGAATTTCCGTTGATGATGCAGCTGCCCACAAAGATCGATGTATCAGTTTGTTAATAACAACTGGTGAGTAGCATAGCGTTGTTAACTTTCTTGTATATTATAACTATATGCTTCTTCATATTATTGTCAGTACACTGGAGATAGGAATAAGAGAGAACTAAATAATGTAATCGTTACAGACCAGCTTTGTTTTTTCGTTTTCACTTAACTAGAATATGATCTCAACCCCTAGTTCACTATTATATCCATCGTCTTTATACCGTGTGTATTTTTAAATGTAGTCCTGGAGATTTATGAAAGTATGACTTTTGTTTTTTTTTTTATTTTAGTTAGATTAGTAGTTTATTATGTTTTTTTCTTCTATGTAATAATATCGTTGACTAACACCCGTGACGTAAGGCCTTGCTTGATCGTCTCTCACTACTCTACCGTTTTTTTGCGGGAGTTTGCAAAATAATTGCTTAGAAATGGATTCCCGCAAAGTAACGCCTGATTCTATCAACAACTGATGGTTAATAATGATAAGAAATAACATTACTGTAGTACTAATAATAATAATCATTTATTACTCTCCACAAAAGCTGACTCTTGATACTAATAATTGGTAATTACCACTTTTGATATATGGTTCCTGTGTTTTCAGGGTCAGTGTTTGTTACGGAATATGAATCGGTTTACCAAGACCTGAAAGATGGTATTACATATAAATGTCAGATTTGCTCGAAGGTCATCGAATGTATGGACGCAGATGAAAGTGTACTTTATGAACATCTTAAAGCAGACCATCCTAATAACTAATTTGATACAAGAAAACGAAACTGCTAAAATGGAATAAGTATGATAGTCACCCAGAATGAAGAATTTGTTTTGGATACAATCCAATAAAACTAATAATTTTGAAGGTTTTTAATTTTAAATGTAATTTAGCAAAAGTTACAAGATTATAAAAAATTACAAAATAAAGCAATATTGTTATTTAATTAATGGTATAAAAGGTTATGTACAAAAATAAAATATTACATCAAATGTACACATTAAATTTTTTTTGTTTCGTTTTTTAGCATTGTTTAATTTAAATTGTTTATATTAAAATGTCAATTGTTTATAATATTGAGGATTCAGGAACTTTTTAATTTTTATTAGATCGATTTATAGCTGACTATGTTACTGTTTATGGCAAAAATTTTAACCTTTTGTTATTTTTTTTGCAAGTTTAAAATATTAAATATATTTACCTACAGCATTTATGTTGTTTTTTTTTCGTAATTCAGATGTTATTTGTATTTGTATTCAGATGAAGATGCTTTATACTAATTGTGATCCTCTGTAAGATTAAAACAATAACTCACTTAAATTTCTTCTGATATTATTTCTTTTATTATTTCAGACGAACATATAGATTTCTCTATCAAAATCTGTACCAATGAGGTTTTTTTAACTTATGTACGTTTTCTGAGTGCTCTTACGCTGAAGGAAATCAGAATTATCGTATTTGAGTTCGATTTAATCTAGGATTGGGGTTATATCTTCTGGCTTGCAGAGATTAGATGGCAGTCGCTTTCGATGTCAGTCCCGTAGGGACGGACAGTGATAGCCGATTTCGTTTTATACACTTTTGGTATACCTACTGGAATCTACCGCCTTGCCTATTCCTACCGCCATAATGAGATTGTCGTGTTCCGATCCGGAGGGTAGAGTAACCGGTAGACTTGCAAGCCAGGCCTAACACCCCGGCTACAGGAAAACAAACCCACCTACAATATCTATTGTGTCTATAGGCTATGGCGCCTCTTACCATCAGGAGAGCCGTGTGCTTGTTGGCTTCCTTATTCCATAAAAAAGGAAAATTAAAAAAAAACTTTTTCGAAACCTCAATATATTGTTCATTCTAAGATAGGTTTGTTCATGAATAATTAAAAGTATAAAAGTAGTTAGTTTTTACCGTAACTTTTGTTACTAGCTTGATATTGTTGAAGAAATAAGTCTTAAAAGGCAAGTAAGATTTCGTAGCTAATATTTAAATTACAACGGGTCAAAACGCGACCAGCATACATGTCCTATGTAAAAGGAATCACGGATGAAGTTGGAGCGATTTTAAGGAAATATTCGATAGATCCATCTTCTCGCCCGGTCCCAAAGTGACGAACTATGTTGGAACATCCAAACATGTTATTCCCTACCTAACACTAGGTTTATATAAAATTGACTGCAGCTGTGGGAGCTCTTATATTAGCCAGACAAAGCGTACTATTGCTGAAAGGGTAAAAGAGCATATCATAATAAGAGCATATCACAGCTGTTAAGAATCAACAAACGAACAAGTCAGCAATAGCGGAACATATTTTAAATAGCGATACTAATCATTGGGTAAAATTGCATTCCCCGCACGTAATTTCAACTGAGTGCCACCATCTTCCTAGAATAGTGAGGGAAGCGATTGAAATTAAA
>DVZL01007361.1:0-10787 GCA_018236625.1 Lasaia peninsularis
CATATTCTGTCCAATTTTTAATGTACCGAGGTTTATTATTTGTTAATAAAACCTTTTGTAATCTAGCTTGAATTTTCCTGGTAGTCTACATTCGTCAAAGACGCCCCTTTAACCAAAGTGAAACAAATACTGAATAGACGCTAGCCTTCTCCTGATTTTCTTTGAAAATTCAACTTTTTGATTAAAATGATTTTGACTAAACGAAAAAAAAAAATAAACATATTTTTTGTGCATTTTTATTTAACATCCCTGGAATTCTGGGTAGGATTTTGTTTAAAATCCCTTTGCCGCTTAAAATAAACAAAAAAAGTGTCAAAACACACGCGCATTTCAAATGTCACGTTTGACGTCACTCTTCCTGATGCAGCCTAAAGTTAGATGGCGTTGACGTCAAACATGTTCTAGATCTGTTAATAGACTAGATGTCGCAAATTATAGTTTTGTTGTCTGTCACTTATTGCCAATACTACATCATCGAGTTGAGAAACTACGTTCAGACCTAATTAAAAACATTGCTGTTTGTCTATGACCAAGATTATTAACAAACTTTTTTAAAAAGGTAAATAAACTAAATAATTACGTACTTATGTGACGGTCTGTTTTCCGATAACATATAGGTACTCTGCATAATTATAGATTATAAACACCAAATTGAATAATAACATGCTTAAGCGTACGCCTATTCCGTAAGTTCCCTAGACACTATCAGAACACGACAGTGGCGAGCAACTAACGCTATGGTAGCAGGAATTTGCAAGACGAGGCTACCAGAGCGTTGTAATATATACTCGTAATAACTTATGCACTAATGGGACAATCCAAAAAAAATATCCTTTTGTATTGGAACGCATACTCTTATTGCTTTCATATTTTTCTATGCTGGTATAAACTTTTCCTATTCACTGCTCACCCTATTACTAAATATAGTTTAAACGGCTTACGGATGCGCTGGCGCACTGAGGCGCATCTCCATATCGTAAACAAGGATAGTAGCTATTATACAAGCTCTAGTATCATGTTATGTAGCTCTCCATCGGGAACCCGTAGAGATATCTTGAGTAAAACTATCTTATCTTTTAAGTTGTTCCAAATTATATATAGTTATAAAATTTCATCAAAACTGGTCCAGTAGTTTCGAAGTTCATCCCAAACCAACATAGTGACTCGAGATATTTTAAGTACCTATGTAAGATTTGATTTAGCATAATATAATTTTACTTTTAATATTTATTACTTTATATTCAGAGGTATGTAATGAATGGCTAAATATGTTGCTATGGAAAAAAAACTGGGAAAATAGAAAAAAACTTTTCGTATGTTCCCCGAGATTTAGCTAAAATATTATGATTTTTGTTATTATTCTGTGAGACAGTAATCTTGTCAAATTTTATTGCTGCTATAAGTTTATAAGTCACTAATAATCACTGCAGTTGGTAAGGTTTCTGAGGGTAGAATAACTGAAGTTTTTACTTAACATCCCAGCCTCAAGTTGGCAACGCACAATCAAAAAATCCGTCTCCTTATTTTGCTCTCCAGCTCACTAGAAAAAACCTGTTATATTACGACACTATCGCCTTATTGTATAATAATAAGGCGAAAGTGTCAGTACTTACTATGTTATTATAAAGTTACACAATATAATATATATTATTATTATAAGTATATTTAAATACAAAATGCCAAATAATAACTTAAGTACTTAAATATTCCTTTCGAATTCCATTTTTTGGTCATATTTTAAAAACATATTGCAAATATGACTTTAAAATTTTACATTTAAATATTTTATTTCTAATTTATTACCTGTCATATTATTCATACGTCAAGCGAAAAAATAGGAAATAATCATTCATTGATCTAGCCGTTCTCAAATTTTAGCTAGAGGTACGAACAGTAATTGTCGAAAACAAATTTCTTGATTTTTTTATTTCGATTATTACTTCTACGTTTAAACTTTGTCTCCTTTGTTGTCTGTGGTTTTTAAATAGATGACTATTTATAACGATCAAGCCGAACGAAATCTGCCATCAATAAAGGCGAAGTCGCTATCAACTGATAGTTTAATTCCATATCCGATTTCGTAGATCCGGATTTTAACTTGTATTCACATCCGGCGGAAGCGAGTCCCCTTTGCCACCCTCACTTCAGACACCTGGTGTACTTACCGTATGTTCCAAAATTTTTAACAATCAACGTACTATTTTTAAATTAAAATGTGTGTATTATATACGTTTCATTCTTAGTTTTATTGGTCCTTCACTCTTTTTTTTTTGATTTCCTGGTAGTGAACCGGAACACGATAGTAATGAGTATTGACTTGGCAGCAGGAAAATGTCTTTATACCAACTGCTTGCCTATGTAGGTTAAAACAATCATAGCAAGTTCTGATTATAATTTGAAATCACTGCAGATATAATGCTTGTGAGAAATCAAACTCGGTGTTTTGCAGACGATTACGAAATAGCGCCTTTAAATACATACAATAAAGATGTAATGGTGCGTTGTCGGTTTCCTTTTCATCAAAACCGGCACACGAAATTTTTTTAATAGAATAAGACAGCGAACAGGCACACGGGTCTCCTGATGGTAAGAGACAACCTTAACCTATAGACACCATAGATATTGTAGGTGCATCGCTGCCCTGTGGTGTTTTGTTAGACCTTATGTGCAAGTCTACCGGCTACCCTACCCTCCAGACCGGAACACGACACTGTCATTATGGCGGCAGGAATAGGTAAGGCGGTGGATACCTACCCGGGCGAGTTGCTGCACAGCACTCCACCACCAGTGGTCAGATTGGTAGTGACCCAGTTAAGTTAACCTATGCTCGCCTCTTACGAGCTGCCTGTAGGAAAGCAGTTGGTCTACTCTACACAGAGGACCAGGACCAACACGGGGAAAATCATTCTCAACACAATAAGATAAACAATATTCCTAGTACCAGGTTACATTCATTCAGGAAGATTTCAACTGTAACAGTCTCGCATTACACTTCCGCACTTAATAAGGGCGGAAGACCCACGTGCGCTCTCCATAAAGGGTTAAACTTAAAACATTGCTTTATCATGTCTGTATTGTTCTGCTGGCCTGGTATAGTGTTCAAAACTAGACTACAAATATGGTAGCATTCAGTTTCTTTCAAAAGGGAACACGAATTTCCTTACAGTAAGATAACAGAGATTTTGGCGACACGTTGCCAACCTATGTACACTTACGAGCCATGATTATTAGTAGAAATTATAATCAAGAGCGCGATAGGCAAGCTGCAATACATCTGCCGCGCAGGTGTTCGGTCATCTTTAAGTAGGGGAGTCTTCTATGGCCGCCATTTTGACTCCCTTTTAATTTTTAAACACGAACAACATAATATTTGTCATTAAAATCTTTTTCTGAACCATTTCAATTAAAAACAGAAATAATGACAAAATAAATTTAATAAATATTTACTGGATCTTATCTGAAAGTAAAACAAAAATTTAAAGGCACTCAATTCATGTATTTATTTTTGTTTTAATGTGTTTTTAAAAATAAGAATAAAGACTGATAAGACGAGCTGCGATTTTGAACATACGTTGTAATAGGAAAGTCTAATAAATAAATGTCTTCTTTTCAGCACCTCGCACTTCCTGCACAGGAGGAACGCCAAACAATCTGCCCCCTCTTAGCTTCCACGCTGTTCACGGAGAGAACATCAGGGTCTCACGCGACGGAGCAACTGCCCGGCGAGTGGAGTCCTTCTGCAAAGGTGTCGCATTCAGTGCTAGACCAGTGCGAGTTAACGAAAAAGTAATTATATGCTCAATTTTTATGTTATCGGATAGTGGACAAGCAATGGCTCTTCTGATGGCAAGAGATAACAATCATCTGAAGTCACGATATGTCTTACTGGAACTTCGCTACCATTAACCACGGACCAATGACGAGCGCTGGTGATATGGTGGCAGAAATAGTTGCGACGATAATATGAATCCGGGTTTAAGACAGACTGAACATGTGGAATAATCCATTAACCAGAATTACTGTAGATTACCATAAAAAAATAACTTGATAAAAAAATAACTGATGATTAAAAACGCTTGAGTCTTTAGACAGTCTAGATAAACTTTCTCTAAATTGGTATCAACATATAGGCTTAAATAATAGTACTAGACAGCAAAACTACCTCGTCGTATTTCCTAATCTACATCATCAATATAGAACAGATACTGGCCTTAAATTAATAATAATCCTTTTTTTTCAGGTATGCCTTCGATTTGCAGAAATATCAAACAGTTGGAGTGGAGTCATCCGTTTTGGCTTCACGTCACATGACCCATCAACACTGGCCCATGCGTTACCAAAATACGCTTGCCCTGACTTGACTAATAAACCTGGTAACTGGGCCAAAGCTCTAGGTGAAAGATTTTGTGAGAAAGACAATATCCTCTATTATTACGTGAATTCTGCTGGAGATGTCCATTTCGGTATCAATGGAGAAGACAAAGGATTATTCTTCTCGGGTGTGGACACTAGAAATCCTTTATGGGCTCTGGTCGATGTTTACGGAAACTGTACAGCTGTCCAATTTGCAGACCCTAGAGCTCCAAACCAAATACGTAGATGCACACAAAGTCCCATAGAGGAAGACAGATTAGTTGGAGGCATGAGATCCTTGAGTGTAGAAGAGCCTTTACCACCTCCGAGATACCAAAATCCCCTTGTACCACTAAGCCTCCATAGAACCAAAGGAAGAAATGTTCAATTTGTTAACGACAGAGGAGTAGCAGCTCGTGTTGAGGCGGAATTTTGCCAAGGTTACGTGTTCACTGCTCGTCCAATGCGTCCAGGACAAACGATTGTTGTACAAATACTGGCAACGGAAACTGCGTACGCTGGAAGTTTAGCTATCGGTCTCACTTCTTGTGACCCAGCAACATTAAGACCAGGAGATTTACCTGATGATGCGGAACAATTATTAGACCGCCCGGAGTATTGGGTGGTAAGACGTGATGCAGCGAATGGTCTTCGGAGAGGAGATGAATTAGCGGTGACTTTAACTTTGGATGGGGAAGTCCGTGTTAGCCGGAATGGATCAAATCCTATAACTGTCATGCACGTCGATCATACGTTAAGGCTATGGGCATTTGTGGATATATATGGTGCTACTCAGAAAGTAAGAATGTTAAGCTCCCAAGCGATACAAGCACAAACTCCTCCACAACAACTAAGGGTGCTGGCTGGTTCAGCAGCCCCAATAGCAACAGGTAGTGGAGGGACTGTACTTGTTGTAAGTCTTCCACCACAAAATGGAGTACAGAATGCAGCAAATCATCAGCAGGCAGTAACATTAGCTAGTGCACATTATATTGAGGTTAGTATTTTATCAAAGCCGTAATTTCAAATAAAAATACCAAGCAGACTTCACATAAGACGTCTCTTATACTAGCCATGCTCTATCTTTTAGCCCAAAAGTAAAGCCAAACTCGTAAGTTATTAGTATACCTTGTTTTCTAAACAAAAACATGAAATTTTAAAACAAACCAATAATTAAAGATCATCTTCATGTAATAAACCAGACTGGATTCTGGTTCGCAGTCATTCAGACTAATAGGTAGAGTCCTGGAACGACTAGCCCAGATTATTATCACCTTTTACTTCTGCCATGTCTTTGTGGTTGCCATGATTAATCATCTTTGGATATTCCTATTTAGTAACAGGATCTTCATACCCTGACGTATTCAAATGTTCCCGAATAGCAAATGTTAAAAATAACAGTTTCTCTTTTCCTTACAGCCGATCCAAGCCTCATCTCAACTGTGCCTAGCTGGTCTTCAGTCAATACCAACCACTACTTGTGCAGCACCACCACCATACCCTCGACCACGGATCGATGGCCAGTGCTCTTCAACTAGCCAAAACAACTGTAACGAACAAATTCAAATACCAAACGGCCATTCAGAACCATTAAGATTGGAAAGAATGCCTAACGGACCTTCCACTAGTCGGCCAGGACCTTCGACATCTCATCACCAAGCTATATACTCAGTAATAGGCGAAGGAAATCTTACAGGCACAGAGTGTACCATATGTTATGAGAATCCTATAGATAGCGTCTTATATATGTGTGGACATATGTGTATGTGTTATAGATGTGCTGTTCAACAATGGAGAGGGAAGGGTGGGGGACAGTGCCCCCTATGTAGAGCACAGATTAAAGATGTCATCCGTACATATAAGTCTTGATGTGTTTTGGCAGATTAATGAGATATGTCACTTGTAGGTCGACAGTTTTTTTTTTCTCTGTATGACAGGGCCTCATTTGAAACGTCAGCAGTTTGTATGCGCCTGTCGTTTTCAAATTGACAACTATTTAAATTACTGTTCGCGCGCGCTGAGAATAGTTGCCGATTTGTAATCGACATCTGTTTTGAGATTGACATTTCGTGCGTTGTGGTCAATTGTCATTTTGGTACTGACAACTGTTTTGAAGTTGACGATTTGCGCCAATTCGGATACTCGGACGTTTAATTATTGTAAGTAGTTAACCAAAAGTATGTATATAGTAATGGACTATTTAGATTAAGCCGTCGCATAATTATCACGAACGGAATTTTGACTTTTGTAATTTATTTATGAATACTTATCATATGTAAAATTATATAGTTTGATTTTTTCAATGACATTTTTGAATAACGAAGTTGCTTTAAACTTTATTTTATAGTGTTCTATGATATCTTGCACAAAATAATGGCTTCCACAGTATCCAGTCATGTAATCTGTCATTTTTTCACATTCTAGATTGTGCATCATTCCTTATGATTATCTCTTGTCTTCAAAATTAGATTATTTCGATTTCATATATTATGTATCTATGTTGGTTATATTTTGTAAATGATTAAAATGTTGTAACACAATAATAGACGTGCAATATTTTCCTTATAAAATTTCTCCAAATAGAAGATTTGATAAATTTGCTATAACCAGTATTTTATGTTGGTATATTTAATGCTTATCAACAGATCAACCGTTATTGTATTGGTTTATATAGAGATTAAAGTTTGAAGCAACTTAAATATTAATTAATCATTATTTTTTTAATCTGTGGAGGGTAGTGAAAGAGGTCATTAGGGATCGTTTGTTGACTTAAAACTTACACTTACTTACATTTTCAAGGAAAAAATTGTATTGTTTCACTTTTATTAACGGAATTAGGTTTATCCCTGAAGATGCTTTAAAAAACGAACCAAAACACTAATTTAAAATTATAAGTGAAGGATAAAAAGTACAGAATAGATATTCTTTTCTCGAAAATATGAATATCTTACAAAAAAAACAAGTTTACTTACATAAAAAAATGCTTATTTATTCTATTAAATTAAATATCAAGTTTTTATGTGTTTTGATTCAGTAAATATATTATCAAATTGAAGCTGTATGTGCTTAAATATTATTTCATAAGTCTGATAGAAAAGACTAAGTATGGTCTATGGCAAAGCTGCCTCTGATGTAATTTAATATTTATGTTTTGGCTGCTGTGCGTCATGACTTGATATTTTTTGTTGTTATTATACTTTGTTTATTTCGTCTACCCTCCTTTGATTAACTACTAAAATATATGTATTTGAAATGATGAAAAGCGAGGCTATAGTGTCTGTATGCTGATAGTAGTTTTGCTAGGTATTAAGCGATAGGGTTCCTAGGTAGGGATATCAATTTATCTGTCATTGATTTTTTTTTACATTGTTACAAACATTTCTTTATAGCCTCTACAAAAAAACAAATTATATAATACACGATGTATATAACCTTTGTTATATGAAACTAAGCAATCATAATTATTTATGAATGCTGAAAAAAAAATTTTTTTCTAATAAAGTTTGAAAATCAAAATTAAAGATTGACTCAAATGACCATTACGTTTCAAATTACAAAAATATTACGTACATTCGTAAAAAAGCAAGAATAATTCAAAATTGCTCCGAAAAGTAGTAAAATTTAAATTGAAAATATTAAAATTAAGAATGTATTTCTGTTGAGTCATAATTCGTGCACAGATAAATTGATCACTCTCTCACTAGTTTAGGCTGCAAACGGTATCCATTCGTCCATAATCGGTGATAGTGTATCGCATTTAATAATTTATTCATATCGATACGACTGACAAGTCCTCCGGAGTTCCTAAAAATGTTTTTACTTGATCTACAAAGCCTCTCGACCATGTATTATCAAAAAATATATTCAGTAACACAGAACAAAAATACTGCAATAGTCATGTTTTTGAAATGCCTAAAAGCAATGTTTCTTGGGTATAGAAATAGCTATTAGACATATATTTTATTTATATTTTAACAATTAAATATATGTTTTGTGACAGTTATAATTAACATTGAAAACGAAATAGAAAATCGTATACGAATAGTATTAACCTCAATGTTGGTAAAATGGTTAAAATCTTGTATTCAACAAAGAACCTCATAGATTCTAAGCTATGACGGAGTTGCCATGTTAAATACAAACGATTTATAGATAGCATCGAGTAAATACATTTTGACAGTAGCATTAAATTTAGATATTTGTACCAAAACCCTTTTTTCCAATCCTCGTATTATTGCTCAATTTATTTGAAATATGCATATCGTGACATTGTCCTTAAGTACATATCTTAAATTGGCATTTTTATGTCATTCCCATTTTTGAAGCAATTATGAAACAAAAATGTTATATCGAAATCCAAATAATTGAACTCTCGGGAGAAGCTTTATTGTAAACTTACTGGAAATTGTAAAAACTTTAAAAATAAGTGATTAGTGATTATTTGAATGCACTATAATGTAAAACTATTATTTATGATATTTTAAAAATTATATATAAGTGAAATTGGCAAAAATTTAAAAAGATTCTGTAAATATACAAAACCAATTTATATAGAACTCTTTGTATCTAATTACATAAAAAAACAGAATTACTATAATAAGTACCAACATCCGTGGATTGAGATATGCGATATTACCCAACTGCAATTTTTTAGTTTGGGCTACATTATTGTGTACTCCATATATTTAACGTTTCATATTAATTTAATACTTAATTACATTTGTTAGCGCCATTTAAAAGAAATAAAATTAATACAATATTTAACAGATATAACTACAGAGTCTTGCGACTTCCTCATTGTAATTAAAATAGATTTTTATATGGCCCGTTCATATACCAATATCATACCAAACATAAGCAGCCAGTTTTATGAGTGATGATGATTTCATAATAATTTTAATTTATAATCTGTGGTAATTATTTAGGTTAGTTGTGACCTATTTATTTTAAGATATCACTATATACCAAAACCGTGTGACCAGTTTATTGAATTTAATGTGACTAAGCCAAATCTTATAAAAATGTAAATATGATGCACATTTGAGATACAAAATATATGATTTATACCAAATTTTTATTATCATTATTTGTTACATTGTCAATGTCAAAATCATAATGATAAATGTACTTTACTTTTTTTGTGACCACTTTTATGACAATCAATTAATTTAGTCTATATATTTTTAGTACAACTACAAAATATCATAAACATTAAAACAAATGAGTGTCAGAATGTAAAAGTAACTAATTCGTACATTTCGAACAGTTAAAGAAATCCTGGAAAAAGTAAGTTAGAAATTGTTTTTTATTTATCTTACTTTTTCCAGATCAAAAAAATATATCGCCTTTTCTCGGTAAAGAGATGCTTTTTAATAATAATAACATAACAACACAATACTTCAAATAATGTATGTAAAACAACCATGAGACTACAAAAAATGAAAGTGAATCCAGTAAAATTGTTTTTATCCTGCTGTTATAAAAAGCTTAAAAGAAAATTAAAACTTGTTAAGTATACAGTTCTAATTTTTAAGGAAATTGTGTAGTAATCATTTTATAATAACATTGTTGATATTTGGAATAGCTTTTCGTTGGTTGCAAATAAAACTTTAGGCAGAATTCTTTACTAATAATATCTCTGTAGCCTCAGGCTGACCCTATCGACATTGGGGTTTCGATGGTTGATCATATTTTCATAAGTGGAACTCTGTTTTTTTTATTTTTTATAAAAAGCACTCTTATCAGTAAATGGTGTCTGTTGCAGATTTCAATTGTGTTTATTTGTGATAATCGGACTTTTTTTTTATTTAATTCATGGTGTATAGAATTGATCTAGTCTTTAGTAATTTATTTTTTTTATTTTCCTTTGATATAAATGTTGAAGTTTAGATTAAGTTTTCGATTAAAAAATGGTTATCGATTATTTTATGGTTTTATTATCCTCATTTTCTCAATAAAGAAATAGTTATTGTTCAAAGTACAATTATGGGATAGGACTGCCCATATTAAGACTTAAGGACCGAACCATATTGCAAGATATTTCCCAGACTTGATTAAATCTTTAAATAAACAGGATTTAAGGAGTGTAATCTTTAAATTGTATCTTTAGCTTCATTAGTTAAATGATGATGCATTTGCATTTATAAAAGCTAGTTTGGTTAAACGCGATCCTTTGGACATGAACTATATATAGTTCACATTACAAGTACAGTAGAGCCCCGGTAATCCGACAAACGTTTTACCAGGCGATGTCGGACTATCGGATTTGTCGGATTATAGAGTACTGCCTAAGACGCCCTATAGCCCGGAATTTTTTTTCAAAAGAGTACCTTGTAATGCGACAAATTACAAATCCAATGATAAGATTCTACATATTATATATATATATATATGTATGTACTCTGAAGTACAAATCATACTTCATTATGTATGTC
>DVZL01007362.1:0-10787 GCA_018236625.1 Lasaia peninsularis
CTAAATATACACATTTTTCTGATAATCCTTATCAAATCATAAACTGCGAGGTGTTTCGATTTTTTTGATGAGAAGTTAGTTTGATTTGATGTTAATCATTATATTATTAATAATTTTAAAAATTGATTTCGGAACAGCTACATTCAACAATTCATTCAAAATGTGACCAGCGGACAAGGACGGGGGGAGGGGCATAAATCATGAAAATTATTCGATGTCATTTATGGATGACCACTTACAATATGGCGGGGTTTGAACCTGGATTACGGGAATTTAAGACCGAAGCCTAAGATTAAACCACTCCAACACCAAAGCAAGAAGTATTTATGGGAAGGTTTATAATATTCTATTTAAAAAAGTAAAATACCTTCACGCCGATTATCCATGAAGTAGGCAGAGGTGTGCTAGTATATCCACGACTCGTAAGTCCAGTCGATATACGAGAACACCCACGATTAGCCAAGTTACTAGATCCCATGATGTGATAGGTGGCAAGCCTATCGCCACTTCGGACACATTCCAATCATGGGCAATGTAATGATTACTCAGAATAATCTGAAAAACATTTAAGAAAAGTTGCCCGACCAGGGAATTGAACCCGGGACCCTACGCGACTAACGGTCTTAACAGGCGACAGCCGTGCCGTTACACCACAGAGGCTATTAAAAGATTTCGTATTTCCGGCTGGACATTTGCTTACAATTAAACTACGATAGATATACTTCCTCACTGATCGTATTATCAGTCTGACCACGTGTCCGAGGCGTGTCTCCTTGACTTTCATCTGAACCAAACGTACGTACAGTGTTTACGATATCCGTCAACACTTTATTTATACCTACATATGCCCACATCCGATATTATCCTCGTATTTTTAAATAGAATATGTTAGCTATCGCTTCACGCGTTATTGATTTTGAATATAATAAACGTTACAGTTAAAATAATCTAAAACCTTCAAAGAAAAATAATTCATTTTTGTTTCTGCTTATTTTCTGTTTGCCAACGGAATTTTGTTTTTTACCTTGAAGTGTATTTGTTTGTATGAAGAGAGTGGAGAATGTGGAGGAAGCTTTAAGACATGTGTGGGAGAATCGTGACGCTTGGCACTTTATGCTCTCTGCCTATCCCACTAGGCACTTGGTGTGAAGATATATGATGTATACACCTAATCAGAACAATACTTGACTCCGGACAAATGGCAGGCACAACAGAGAGTACAATTTTAAAGGAATAAAACAAGTTCTAAGATGGGATAACTAATAAGTAATATCTAAGGGTCTCTTTCACCAAGTCTAAGTAAAGTATCAATTAAATACTCATTGATTAGTACTACTTGACAGATAAAATTTTACGTTACTCGGCCTTTGTGAAATCGCTTTCTGCATTTACTCATGAGTTTACTGAGCGATTAGCTTACTTTTAACTTTACTCAGACATGTGAAAGAGGTCCTAACTCGCTATTTAACGTTGAGTTAAGTATAACAAAAGGTAGATTTGAATTATAAGCGACTAGCTGTGCCCTCGAATTCTTCCGCGTTTTTATTTCATAATTTATTTTACACATTTCTAACATACAATTCTAAATTAAAAAAAAGCCTAAGACGCTCCTTGTTACATTAGCTGTCTGCCAGTGATTCCCGTTACAATCGGTGCAGCCGTTTATATATACTAAAACAACATTTTTTAGAATGTTTGCTTGTCTGTTTGTACCCGCCAATCTCTGAAACGATT
This sequence comes from Lasaia peninsularis, assembly GCA_018236625.1. Lineage (NCBI taxonomy): Eukaryota > Metazoa > Arthropoda > Insecta > Lepidoptera > Riodinidae > Lasaia > Lasaia peninsularis. Next base: position 1,735 of record DVZL01007362.1, read on the forward strand.
GGACCGATTTTGACGGGACCCTCACTTTTAGAAGGCTAATGTAACAAGGAACGTCTTAGACTACATTTAATTTAGAAATGTATTAAATAAAAACCCGGACAAAGTCACGGACACAGCTAGTTACAAAAACAAACTAGAACCAGGATAGTCATAATACACGGAAAGTGTGCAAATATAATATCATCATTTAGAAAATTGAATCGTCACTTTTTAGGGTTCCGTACCTAAAGAGTTAAAACCTTATTACTTAGACTTCGCTGTCTGTCCGTCCGTCTGTCTTATCACCAGGCTGTATCTCATGAACCACGATAGCTAGACAGTTGAAATTTTCACAGATGTAATTCTACTATATTTTTTTAATATATTTTAATATATTTCTAAATACTAAAAACTGAATAAAGTAAATACACCAAAGGGTGGTCCAATACAACAGTAATATTTTTGCCGTTTGTATCGGTAATGGTACGGAACCATTCGTTCGCGAGTCCAATTCTCACTTTAACGGTCTTTTATATTTTATCACGCTTCAAATAAGTCATTAGTACCTACTACGTAGGATAGTTTTACGTATGAAAAATATAATCGATAACCAGGACAAAAAAGTCATACTATACGGAAGGTGTGCAAATATTTCATCATATGGAAAATCGAACTTAACACCAATAAAGTTTAGGTTGATATTTACTTGCAGTATCATATCAAACGATCATGACCGTATCATGTCAACGTTATCACTAGATTAAACAATGAGATCATTCATTTAAGAGTGCTTTCCACTTTTTGCATAAAAACACGAAAAAATATGTTTTTTTTAAATGACCATGACTTGAATTCGGATCATAATTTATTATTAAAGTTTATCACTTGTCCTAAATATTTGATCATGCATTTGAAGGTATTCGCTCTATAAAATCTGGTTTTTGTCAATAGTTTGAGAATAACTAAGGAGAGAACATAAATATTACGAATAAATAGGCTTCATTTAGGTTCATACATCAGCGACTTTGACCTAGACATGCCTTTTTATCAAATGCGTATCATTACGCTGATCTATTACCTACATATAAGAGTTTACACCGAAGTAAAGTTATGTTCGGTAGCCAAGTGGTACCCGCTTTGGACTTCCTTTTCGGCAATCTACCTTCGAGCCCCGCCGTGTACCAATAAGTTTTTCTATCTTAAAAACATTTTCTGAGTGCTCTTACGGTGAAAGAAAACATCGTGAAGAAATCCGGGAATTATGCCCGATACAGTGTAGGACTTGCCACATGTCACATCATAGGATTTAATATCGACGGCTAATTATGGGTGCATGTGCCTACCTAACTTCGGGAATACGGACGATAATCATTCTATTCAAATAAAAAACGAGATCCGAAGAGCTAAAACAATTTTTTGATTGTCTAACAAGCACATTGTTAATTATAACTTAAATACCTTCTCCGTAATATTTCTAGCTTGTGTAATTAGTTATTGCAATTATAGCGTAATACGTTATAAGTATGGAATATTTAATAGGCGTAATAGCACCAGTACCTAATATCTTCTGCTGATTGTGGATGCATATATATGCCTACCATATGCCATACGCATATGGGTAGGCACCCATATACCTGTACATACCTTTGCCTAGCTTTTCAGGGATATGAGCGTAACGATATTCTCTGCTTTACAAGGTAAACATTTACATATTTGTATGTATTATTATAAAAACAAATTAGGCGTCACCATCATAAATAATTACAATAATTTCTTTACTTATTGTGTTATAATAATTCATTTATACAGGATCATGTCAAAAATAATTCTCATATCAAGACTAATGAAAAAATATCGTAGATCTCTCGATAGATAATGGCCTTAATATCGTTGAACCCAGACGATCGCTTTAATCGCCGATAAACACACGTGACGCTTAAGCATACAAAATGCGATTATGTTGACGTAAGATTTGAATAAACCACCAACACAACTTGAATTTTATTATGTAGTTTTTATAAACACATGTAAATATATCCAATAAATACTATAATTTTAAAAGTTTGAAAAATGTTAATAAGTCAAACGTAGTAAAAATGTAGTTTGTAAATTAAACTAGTCCTACTAGATTTCCCTGTGGGACGCCAGTTTTTGAAATTCTAAGTAGAGCTTTAGTACAAGTTCTTTGCCGTGAAAATTTTGTCGGTGAAGTAAATGTTATTTTAACGCTTAAGATTTTCCAAGCAATAGTAGCTTTATTTTGTACTAGCAATTTTGTACCCGTTCGAAGCCGGACGGGTACAAAATTGCTAGTATTATATTGTTTATGTTATATACAAATAAATATTCACCTTGCATCATTCTGTCTATTAAAAACAGTATCAAAATCTGTTGAGTAGTTTTAAAGATCTAACATGGGTACAGACAGCGGGGAGCGACTCTGTTTTTTACTACGTAATGATATTGAAGCCCTGAATGCCAGACTTTATCAAAAGCCTGAGCTAAGTTTAAGAAGTCGACTGAGACTACCAACGCATTTAAAAAAGCATTTTTTGCACTTAACCTAGATAGATAGAACCTAGAGAGCTTACACAAAGTATTTAATACAAAATTAAATATCATTTCAAATATTTGCGAAACTCCAGTGTATACAATTTAGATGTATATAGTTTAATGTTTAAACATACAAAACGAAGATTGATGTCCTCTATACTTCACTTGTTTAAATATGAGATATAAGTAACAATTTTTCATTTTAGAAACGTCAAGGACCAGCTATTGATAATGCAAAAGGTTCAATAAATGAGTTCAGACAAAAAAGTTTGACGTGATGTCTATATTAGCTACAGAATATAAAAAACAGGCCAAAATCTGGCGAAGTTCTTAGGGATATTAGTTCTAGCTTCTGACAAGATCAAGACTGAAGTATCGAATCGTTTTAAAATTAAAGAGTCGATTTCGTAGTAAGGGGCTTGAAGCCGTATATCGTGTTTAGCAATAAGGGGTGAGTCACTGTGTTGATTCATGAAGGCCAAGATTCAAGTTCGATATCGTTGTTAACTTCCTCGCGTGATAAGTGCACCGGGAATATCAATCACAGACATTGCGACGCGACTTTGCTCGTATAGGAACTTCAAACTAGCTATATTTGTAATTTGTATGAACATAGCAAACTATCCTATGTTCATATAATTTATTACTAAGAGACAGATTACTTTTGCCAACAACTATAAGTCAATGCTTCGCAAAATCACGTTCACAGCATTTCTTCTTTAATTTCTCTAGATTATGTTTACTGTCATAACATATTACAATGCACCGAAATCTTAAGTCAAAGGTTTGCGTTATTTGAACTTGTTTAATATTCTATGTATAATGAGCAAAAACAAATATTCTATCTCTATAATATCTTTACTTATTATGTAACAAAATAAGTCTTATTCTTTTTGTTTATTATGAGAATGTGACAGCAAATAAAATGTTGCCATTTCCCACAGCAGAGTAAAAAAACCTTCTAAACAAGGGTTAATTCTAATTGATCTTTTGAATATATTTAATTATACATATCACTCTCTAAGAGAAAATGCAGCAAAATTTTGTAAGTATTGAAACAAGTTTGCAAAAGTTACATTTCATGCTTAGAGATTGTAATCTTACAACATGATATTCCTCTCAAGATGTACTCTGTGAACACTTTCAGAACAGCATAATGTATACAACAAATTCTACAGATCCTATATTACTAGCAAAACAAGATCATATATTGGTTATTACTTCTTTATTGCATTTACCCTAAATGATGACTCATTTTACCTTAAAAATGAATTTGAAGGTGTAGCATAGATAATCAAAATATTTTTGAGAGCACACATACATAGCCTACTTTGCACCTCTACTCAAACAATTGCACATAACTGTAGCAAATTGAATAAAAAATCCCAATAAATTAAAGTAATTGTTTGACTAAAAACCCAATTCTTTTACTTACCCATAAATTCTGTTAATGCTGGCACATTCATGATTTCCTCTTAATAAAAAGAAATTTTCTGGGTACTTGATTTTATAGGCTAGTAGTAGGCATATTGTCTCCAAAGACTGTTTTCCACGATCCACATAGTCACCCAGGAAGAGGTAGTTTGATTCTGGAGGAAAGCCACCATACTCAAATAGCCTCAACAAGTCATAGTACTGTCCATGGATGTCACCTGCAAGCAAGTTTTCTTTTAAATTTCAAATGGTAAATATCACTTACCAAAGTTTCTATTAAATACTGCTAAAGAGTGAACATATGAACACACATCTAAATTTTCAGTACTTGTTTCATGTACAACAAACATGTGGTTCAATTCAAAACTTTTATGTGTAAAATATAGGAGATTTGATATTGAACAACATAATTGTAAAGAAATCTACAATAGACATATATCTAGGCTCCAATGAAATAAGAAGTGATTTTTCATTTGTTAGGAGGCATGGGTAACTTTTGGTAATCTAATATTTTAATGAATCAAAACAAATGAAAAAACAGTGAATCGTAACTAGATTGTAGAGTGCTGTGTAGCTTGCCCAGATAGCTACCACTTTACCTATTTGGGCCACAATAGTGTCAGCCCTTACCAATAACCTTATCCAAGCTAGATAAGAGTGTTGCGCCTAGTACATGCCGTTACAGACACTAGCCATAAGATAGCAATACACTATCTTGGTATTTCTAGACATTGTAATATAAAGAATTCCAAGGAAAATCATGTTATTATTTGTTATGTTAGCAGTGTCTATACCTACATAAGAGCCTCTGTGGCCTAGCAGTACGCGCTTCAGACTTCCATTGGGGTAGTTCAAGTTCGAACTCCGCCATGTACCAATGAGTTTTTCTAACGTATTTACATTTTCTGAGTGCTCTTACGAGTGAAGGAAAACCGGGATTCATGCAACCTAATTTCGGTTGGGCCCTAGTTTCCCTTCTGTGTTGCAGCCAGATGGCAGTCGCTTTGCTTAAAAACTGATGTGCTAGCCAAATCCTCTAGATTAGATAGCCAACCCCAATATCATCTGATATAAAATGGGATAAGGCTAAGAAAAAGATGAAGAAATGTCTATATCTACATATTTAAATTATTAAGGTTTTGTGTGGGAAGCTATTTAGATAATATTAGCCTCTGTCACTAATTACCATAACAAGGCTTTGTTGTGACATGTAAGAATTAAAAAAAAAAACCTTTTGCATTAATACTGTTATTGTAATAATAATACTGTTGTAATTTTTATCTTGCTTGGTCATGTTATAATGTGTATGTAGGGAACATCTTAGTTATTTTTGTATTTTACTGTAAGAATAACATGTATGTATATTTTGATTATTAATCAAAAACGAAAAATTATCTGAATTATAAAAACTGATTGTAACTGAAATAACTTCTGGGTAAAATTTTAATTTTAAGCTGTTGCCTACAGCTTAGCCTGCTTATTGAAGTTATTTAGTTCTTATTTTGAAGTTATTTAGTTATAGTAGAATTAATTTTGTACATTAAAAATTAGGAAAATAAAACTGGGCACCAGAACACATTTTTAATTATTTTTGAATTTTTGTCTCTTTGCATACTTGGCAGATTATACAGTATTTTTTCCAAGTTGTAAGTTATGTAGTTCAGAAATTACAACCATAACAATTCACACTATAAGTGATTGAACTACTATCATAAATTGAATCCAGAATGTACACGGATATTTCATTCTATCATATCATATCTTCTCATCATCATCAACACATAGTTTTACCATCTTAGACTGAACAATATTTGGCCAGCAGGTAACAATGTTCCGAGATAGGTTATTGGCGACTTATTATACAGTTTATTGAAGTGGTATTGATGCATAGAAGAAATAAATTCCATTTTAAACTTAGCCAGATATTTGCTGATTCTATTTATTATTTTTTTGTTGGATAGAACACAGCTTACAGACAGCCTTGACATTTCTTTTTCTACAGGAATGCACATGATTTGTAGGTGACATGACATAATATGTCATTAACATAGGGTATTATTATGAAATATAATAATAATACTCTATATTAATGTACACAAAATGATCTAACCCCAAAGTAAGCAAATTAGCCTGTGTTATGAGTGTTAGTCAACAATACTAATACATAGAAATACTTCTATAGATATCAGAATAAATTTAATAAACACCAAAACCCAGAAACACAAACGTATTTGTTCATAACACAAATGGCTGTCCCCAAGCTGTGTCAGAAATTAAATGCGAGCCTCGCAGTTACAATTTCTTTGTCAGATTACAAATGCGGTCTGCGAGCAGTCAATCATTAGAGAGTGTATGCATTTAACGATTTAAAACTACTAGTGGTTGCCCGGTGGACAAAATACGACCACAATAAATTTAAATTATAAGTTATTTTGTGATAATTAATTAACAATTTATAAAAAGAAATTTGTAAAAACTTTCATTGTTGGCCAAATATTCTTGACCATTATATTTGGAAATATAAAACCTCAAAAAACATTACATGACAAACAAAACAAACAATTTGAATGTGTGTAACAAATACTTGTTTGTGTGTGTCAAATATATGGTAGGCTGTGTGTAATGTTTTATTTATTGTACTTTATAAGCATTTTTATTAAAAAATATAAGCATTCTGCACTTCTCCTACTCATAAACTCTAAGAATGCCAAATTTCACACTCCTCCATCGGCACAATTTTGTAAAATGGAGTCCTTTTTTTCTTCACATATTAATTTAAAAATATGGATATAAGGAACCAATCTTACTGAAAAGGGTTATCAGAGTATATTACAAATAATACTAAATCTACAAAATTAAAAGCATTTCGTTCATGTTCACCGTCACACAGGTGAATTTCCGAAAAAATTGGTACTTTTAACATAATTCTTTCAAGGTCCTAGCAATTAATTGTTCTCTAAAATTCTGTATTTATACAATAACAAAGATGTGGTAGTGAAGAAATTATATTACCACAAATGGTATTGGTGATTTGGTCAACCACAATTATTAAAATTTTAATGTAAATTTAATGTCTTGTTCAAAATAAGAAACTTTAGTTATACTTTGATCAATGTATTTTATATAATCACCAACATCTCTAAACTAAGAAATACTAATCTAGTGGATAAATTTATTCTTGAATGTAAATAAAAACATTAAAATTCACATAAACACTTTCTAAGTTGGTGTCGTATTTAAAAAATCTTGTGCATCGCTAAACAAACATCGCAGAAAATCGCAACTCAAAAACTTTCACTCATCTTTTAATGATATCAGCAACAGTTGTATTATGAAATACAAAATAAGATTATCATATAAAAATGTATTGACTTTATATTTCCTCTGAATAGGGACAGGTATATCAGAAATTGATGATTATTAAGATGCAAAAAAACTAAACTCTTTAAAAGGCTATGCAATTATAATTACTATCTACATTAAATTCCTCTTTAAAGAGTTAGCCTATCAATTCGATTTATTTATTAATAATGCAAATACGTATTTGATTAAGTACAAATAATAATAAGACCCTTAACTCACCGCATATTTTTAAGGGTGCCTCCAATTCAAGTAATATTGGTTGTGATAAAAATATTTCTCTTGATTTCAAGCATAGCCCTTTGATCTCAATTTCCGTCAACTGCACATTCATACCAGGCTTTTCGCCTCTTACTGAAAAAAACCGAATTTATGCATATCACTTTCACAAAAAAAACACTACACTTTATCTATACACAAAAAAACACAAAATATAGTTTAGTATATTCTTCGTTTATGTTTAGCAAATTACCTTTCAATAACTTTTTTATTACAATATCGATGTTTAACTCATCTGTATCTCTGTCTGCCATCTGATATGAAATTTGTGCTCGAAAATTTAAATGTTTAGATACTGTAGCAAAGACAGATCTTTAAGATATTTATGGATTTTAAAATAGTCAACAAATTCTGTTGTAGGCTATAACAATGGCGGCGACATCACTCACACAAACACAACAATGAATCACGAATGAAACATCATCAGCAGTGTGACCATTTCAAAATTAATAATATTTCCATATCATGGCTAGAAATTATTAGAAAATACTAAGAACTATTATAGCTTAGTTTACTGACTAATAGCTATGTAAGGTGGAAATTACAATGCAGGCTAGAATAGTTAGATGATCATCAGTTTTTGTATTTAAATGGCTGTTTTCACTAAAGATTTATTATTTTGGTAATTTCAATCGTGAAAATAAGTTTTGAAAATATTAAACTATTTTTGTATTTTGGTTTATTTTTGGAACGAAGCTCCTTATTGCGCGTTGTGAAAGGGGGCTAGGCGAAAAAAATTTCACGAAAAGTTGCAACAACACTTTTTGCTATCGTAAGCTGTGCGGCGTGCGCATGTTTTTCTGTCTGTCTTTCTCTCTTATAAAGAGCAAGCCAGAAATTTTCATTTTGTTGTCGCGATGATTATTTTTTTTACTATCGATTAATTAGTGATTGAATTGTTATACAAAATAATTTTCTTTTTTTCGCAAATTTTCTGCAAATTGTTTTTACTAGCTCAAATATTTTATCATACTTCGACGGTAAAAAAAACTATTTATTGAAATAAATTTGCACAATTTATTACATTCTTAAAAGCCTTTATATTTCCTTTTTTTATTAGTTTATTAATCTCTCTTATTTACGTAATAAATGTTTTTTCTGAAATATAAAAAATTGGCCTCAATTTATTAATTATATTAATCGTGGTTAAAACTACTACGACTGCAGCCTTTTTTATATGGTCACATTAAATTAGAAAGTGTCGCCAGTATAATATACAAGGTTACCCAAACTTCAATTTTTAATTTACATAATACCCACCTAACAGTGTTAAATTCTTTACTATTTCTATTCTTTAAAGTCATTAGTAGTATCAAAAAAGTATTATTAAAACAACAAATTTAGGAAATAACGACTCTTAAACCTTAACCACCTTATTAATAAACTATGATTAGCGTCAGAATAACTTTACTCCAAGACTTAAGCATAGATTAGGCAATTATGGTATT
>DVZL01007363.1:0-10787 GCA_018236625.1 Lasaia peninsularis
GTTAACCTTTGCTCGCCTGTTACGAGCTGCCTGGTAGGAAGGCAGTTGGTCTATTCTACATAGAAGACCCGGACCAATCTGGGGAAAGATAAGGATAATAAGAAGATGATAAGAAAAAGAATTGATATTTAAAAAATAAAATTATTTTTAGGCGGTGATGGTGGTAGTATTAAATGCGTGGGCCGCGCTGCTCGTGGCGCTGGCGCTGGGCACGCTGGTGCTGCAGCTGCTGGGGGCCATGGCCCTGCTCGGTGTGAAGCTGTCGGCGATGCCCGCCGTGCTGCTCGTGCTGGCGCTCGGCCGCGGCGTGCACTTCACCGTACACCTCTGCTTGGTGAGATATCACATTTTTATGTAGTTAACTAGCTGACCCGGCAGACGTTTTTTTTTGCCTAATAATTTGACTAAAACGGTCATAAAAATCGGGGTTGGTCATGAAAAAGTAAAAATTTAGGGTTGTCTGTATGTTTGTATACTGTATCATAAAAAAATAAAAACAAAAAAAAATTGTGTAAAAAAAATTAGGGTTGGACCACCCTTAACATTTAGGGGTATGAAAAATAGATGTTGGCCGATTCTCAGACCTATTAAATATGCTTACAAAACTTAATTAGAATCGATCGAGCCGTTTCGGAGGAGTACCAATGAATCATAGCAGCGGTAAGAATAGACAAGGTATTGCCTACCAATCTCGAGCATCTAGTGTTGCTGATAACGCTTTTTTAATAATAAAACTCAGTAACATCTATATTAGAGCTAAATAATCTAGTAATAACTAAAATTAATCCACTGCTTATTTGAATTCAGTTCAAATGTAAGAATAAAATGTTTTGTATAAACAAAAATATTATTAATAATTTTGTACACACTACACTTGTACTGTTCCACATTTTAAGAAAATCAAAGCTTACAGTTCTCGCCTTTCCATCATCGTTATCATCGCGTTATTAATTAGGTATATAGGTATAATTGAGTTTTTTTATGTGAATGGATGAAGCCCTACCAAATACCTACGATGAATAATATGAAGTTTGTAATATATACTTATTTTGCAGGCGTTCGTGACGTCAATCGGATGTAGTCGGCGGCGCGCTATGCTAGCAGTGAGAGCGGTAGCGGCACCCGTGCTTCACGGTGCGCTAGCAGCCGCCCTCGCTGTAGTCATGCTAGCAGCTAGCGACTTCGGCTTCGTAGCCAGACTCTTCTTGAGGCTACTCCTGGCGCTTGTCGTACTTGGCCTAGTCGACGGTCTACTGTTCTTTCCCATCGTACTATCTATACTGGGACCAGCAGCTGAGGTAATTGTAGTTTTTTATAATCGTTTTCAGAATATGGGAGTATAGATATTACTGGGTTAATTGCACATACCATACTAGGACACGTTGAAGGATTTTTGCTTTTGTGTATTGGATCCCGGTGCTGCGGTGGTAAAATGGTTATTAATATCTGAGTTGAATAGTTATTTCTTCTAAGAATAAAAACCAGCCAAGTGCGAGTCGGGCACCCACGATGGGTTCAATAGTCAATATTATTATTCAATCAAATTCTCAATCAATTAAAGTCAATATTATTATTCCCTTTGAATCTCTTTTTGAATCTTGAATCCTTTTCCATCTTGAATCATTTGTATACTAACTGTCTTTCGTACCGCCTTACTTAGGAGTATGAGAAATAGATGTTGACTGATTTTGAGACCTACACTATGACTAAATATGTAGACAAAATGTTATGACAACGGTTTCCTGATTCTAAGCTACCCTGCTACCAATTTTTAGCCAAATCGGTTCAGCCGTTGTTGAGTTGTCAGAAAAAAACGCTTTCCATTCCAATAAATTCAATTATTTATTTTGAAGTGATGAACTAAATATTTTGGAAATTATCAAGCGATTACTCGTCGTCTTTACTATTGGGTGAGGTCGTCCGTTATATGGCTCCATGACTTTAAATACTAATTATATTCATAGGCAATAGATAATACAACAGTGATGTAGGGTATTTCGTTTTGGGTATTTAAAAATCGACTCGAAGTATATTTTGTTCTCCGAGTCTCAATTACCAAACTTTTTTACAGGTAAGGCCGTTAGAACACCCAGAACGTCTATCAACACCGTCACCGAACAGTTCGCCGATTCATTCCCGTAAATCAATCTCCAGTACGGGGAATGCAGACAAACCAAGGAAAAGCAAATTGACCAAACGTCCTGGAGCACCATCCCTTACAACCATTTCCGAGGAACCACCAAATTGCCACAGTTCTGGTCACTCTGTGCACTCATCGATGCAGTCGATAGTGGTTCAGCCGGAGGTTGTGGTGGAAACTACATACAACGGAAGCGATCCAGCTTCAGGACGATCGACGCCAACTTCAAAGACATCTCACCCAGGATCTATTACGACTAAGGTAAATATTAGGTTTTATATTTAAGGCAGAGCACTATTACACAAATTTGTATGCTGCTAGAATGTCGATAGAATGATTTCCAATATTGCATTTTTTACTAATTTTTTTATTATTATTTATCAGCGACCCGCTCTGGCTTTCCACGGGTGTACTATACATAAAAATCTTCCTATTGAATCACTATTTCTATTTAAGAAAACCGCATCAAAATCCGTTGCGTAGTTTTAAAGATTTAAGCATACATATGGATATAGAGACAGGAAAAGTGACTTTGTTTTATACTATGTAGTGAAGTACGTTTTCTGAATGTTCTTACGGTGAAGCAATACATCGTGAGGAAACTTGGATTCTGGGTATGCAAACTCTACCTAATCTAAGACTGGGCCTGGTTTCCCTTCTGGCTTACAAAGGTCAGGTGGCAGTTGCCGTTAAAAAAATAAACGCCCTTTTCAAATCTCCCAGATTATGTAGCCGATCCCGATTTTATCAGATAAAACGAGAGAAGACTAGGTCGAAGAAGAAAAATATTATTATAAATTTGTTAACAAACTATATATGCAACAATTTTATATAAAACAGTATTTATTTGTTAATTTTAAATCAAAATAATAGTATTTATCTAATAGTTGTCTTATAATAAAGCTCAATATAGGAGTTAAAATACCACCCTATTAAGAAAATGTTATTATATCTTAACTAAATTATTTTTTTACTTTTTCACAGGTCACAGCCACAGCGAATATAAAAGTAGAGGTGGTGACTCCGGGCGATAGAGCCTCACGGAGATCATATCACTATTATGATCGTAATTGGAGAGACAGAGATGATGATCGTGATAGAGATAGAGATCGTGATAGAGACAGAGATAGGGACAGGGATAGAGATAGAGAAAGGGAGCGTGATAGAGAAAGAGATCGATCCAGAGAACGCGATAGAAGAGACAGATATCGAGATGACAGGGATCATCGAGCTTCACCACAAAATGGCCGAGATTCTGGACACGAAAGTGATTCGTCACGACATTAACTCGAATCGATGTTAAGGTCATCGCACATTATTTTATTTCGAAAATTATAAACGAAAAAAAACATTTAATGTTATTGCCACGTTTATGTGCAAGAAAAGACATTTTAGAATGGCAAAAAAGATAAAATATAAGTGGACAAAAGTTTGGCAATAGTAAATATTGATCTTTTTTTATTTTAATAAAGTTTTATGACATATGAATAGGAAATTATGAAGAAAATACTCAAGCAAATATTTTTTTAATATTTTACAAGCCCCTCTAACGAAGGTATCTAAACATCATTAGAATATCCGTAACTGTTCTATAATAAGCCATTCCATTCTCTTGTATATTGGAAAGCATAAAAATGGTATAAATTATGCGATAGAAGTCTATTACAAATTTAATTAGGATTATTAAAATTATCAGTTTTACCTATTTTTGGAAGGTTTACTGGAATCAATCATAATTCAATTGTTTGCAAGGATAAAATAAAACAAAGATAAAGTTAGATTCAGTATGAGTTTTCAAGTGATTGTCGACTATGTAACTTATTTGCTCAGCTATAATTGAGCTTGTCCCCACCACTAAGGTTCCTATTACAAAGACATTCTTGGCTCGTCCGTAAATATATTTATACAACTTTATGTCAAAGTGACTTTATTTAACATTTTATTTATTTGTGTCTATATTTTTGTCACCACAAAGTCTTTGACATTCAGATTTATTGTACAAATTATCTTTTAGGTTGTATATTAGATAAGGCAGCTATTTATGAGATTACTTAGATTTTAAATATCTGTATTGTGATCTGAATATACGATCACGTAATAAAGAAGACTGCATTTATCGAATGATTTTAAGTAACGAATATTATTGAAATAAGTGCACGTGAAGGCAAAACTATCTACATAAAAATATTATTGATATACAAAAATAATTCAAAACGTCTTGGAATATCGAGGCAGCTATTTTAATTGCATTTAGTATACATAAAAGTGTTAATGTTTAAATTATACATAAAAAAATGTTTTTAGCATAGATAGAAATTATTAAAATTTCAATAGTTTTGAAAAAATAAAAGTTTTTAATCTATTATTTAGTTACTAAGATAGTTCTGCCTTGTGTGCGTCCTGCTAAAATTGATCTATCAAGATCTGACTAAAAACATTATTAACCTCAGTAGATCCAACTAGGGACTAGTGTTGTGACATGTTGTGCAGAGTACTTATTAGTTTATATTAATTTATAATAATGTAACTTAATGTATTTTGTAAATATAGTATGTGAAGTTTAAGTCAACGCACAAGTAGTTTTAATGCTTGGCAATATATTGTAACATTTGGTAAAAGACAAAGAAAATGCGATTTGTTGCTAGGTCTGGAGTGTGCGCGCACACCAATCTTCTCCTTCGTTTTATTTTTGACATTTTGTCGTTAAACTATAGTATTCTTTGTAAAGATGCATTCTTTATTTCAAATAAAAAAACATTTTTTTTACAGAATTTAAATTTCGAACGTTACATTTATTTGACATATCAGTTGTTGAGCATTTATTAAGTATTCGTAGTGGAATATTTTATACACAGTCAATACATTCAAATACATATTGAAACCTTCTGCTGCGAAAATATTTGAATTCGACATTTGTATATTACCGTATATACCTATACAATGTAAGTACATATACTTAAATATTTTTTTATCTATTCATTGCAAACACCTCAAAATATCCATTGAAAGGTAATATCCATAGCAAACGTCCTGTAAATAATTCAATTGATTTTTTTACTGACAAATTATTTAGTCATTTCCCAATTAGATTCATATTTTGACATATAATATTAAAATCGTTTTTTCCCACATTTATGTCTACTCTCAGTTAAACTAAGACAAGCTTTATCTGATGCAATTTCATAACATTTTTGTGGCTATTTTGGTTATTACTTTTCTATGATTTTTTCCACTCACTGTGTTATAATTTATCATTATACTACAGTCTTACGAAAAAAATGTAACATTACAAAATATCTTTATGCAAAGTATACTACACTAATGTATTTCAATAACCCCCATTTACATATTTGTCTTTATTGTTTATTTATTTATACAAATTTAAGTTACTTTACGTAAATCAATGAAAACGCTTGTAAAAATTAAAATATATTCTACTTGTAATGCCGAAATTAAATATTTAAAGTGTACATAACAATTTTTTTTAATTACATTCCTTATAATTGGAGTCTCGTTGGTGTGGTGGTGAAGACTTTGGGCTTCTATTCTGGTACTTCAGGTTCAAACCCCGCTATTTAGTGAAGATATTTTCAACTTATATTTTCTGAGTCATGAGAGAAAAGATCGTGAGGAAACCCATGCATGTATTCAAATTCGACCTATTCTAGGAGTTATGGTCTCTCTTCTAGGTCGCAAAGGTCAGATGGCAGTCGCCCTGTTTAAGAACTGGCACCCAGGAATAGGCTAGAATAGGAACAGGAATAGAGTTTTTGGTATCTTAATTTGGTCAAGATCTAACATAATTAAAGTTGAAGTATTTTTTTCGCAGATTTACGTCAGTTAAATAATAAGTTTTTTGTAACTGTAATATCATATTAATAGGGATATAGTTTTCATTACGAAAATATGGGAAATAGAAGAAGAATAACTTTTTTTATGGCGTAAGAAAACGAACTGGCACACGGGTCTCCTGATGGTAATAGACAACTGCGGCCTATGGGTATTCAGCCTGGTGTGTAAGTCTACCGGCTTCCCTACCCTCCGGACCAGAACATTACAATGTCATTGTCAACCCATGTCAACCCGAGCGTGTTGCTGCACATAACTATACCACCAGTGGTTTCGTTGGCAATGACCTTGATAACCTATGCTCGCCTCTTACGAGCTGCCTCGTAGAAAGGAAGACAGACAAACACACACACAAAACACACACACACGGCCTTATCGCCAAGTCAACGATCTCTTCCAGGCAACATATTGGTATGAAACAAACGTCAAAAAAATGGAAACAGTGATAAAAGCGCGTCACAATTATATATTTGTATGGTCTATGTGATATGAAATATTTTCTATTCTATCTCGAGAGCATGTAAACGCAATGATTTCAATTCAATATTTACAAATAAATAAAATTGGTGTGGCTGTATGTAATATTAAAATAATCGCTTTTTACTATACATATGTATATGTACAAAGTATATATATCAAAACAGTATGTTTTAGAATTTTTGTCTGATTGTCTGTTAGTACCCGCTGATCTCTGAAACGGCTGGACTGATGGTAGTCCTGAGGGTCCTGATGGTAGGTAGCTAATCTCTGATGCTGACGGAACTTACAATGGCTGACATTTTATAATCAAATAAAACGCCGTACTTAATTTTTTATAAATCAAATAAAAAATGAAGTCGCGGGCGCAGAAAGTTTTTATATAATAATCGTTATTACATAAAATAAATAACAGGCCTATTATAATTTATAATGGGGTTTCTTTTTCAAAACATTTCCAACCATATTGCGTTCGGGTAAAATATAAAATTGTAAAGCACATACAAAGCTTACCACCGTTTTTAGGATTCCGTGTCTAAAGGGTAAAAGACTCCGCTGTTCATCTGTCCATCTGTGTGTTTGATTTTCCTCATCACGTGGTTTCTCGTGAACCATAAAGTGTGCTCCCATACAACAAACGTGATTTTTTTGCGTTTTAAAGTTAATGGCGATATTTAGATAGTTGAAATTATCACTTATGATGTATTTCTGTTGCTGTTATAAAAGCAAATACTAAAAACAGAAAAAATATGTAATACAACAAATGTATGGAACCATTCGTGCGCTAATCTGACTCACCCTTGCCGGATTTTTTAATTACAGATGTATATCATCAATTTTAATGTGTGTTGCACATTCTTACGGCCTATGTCGACGTTTACTGCTTAATTAACTGTTATTTATAGTTTTACTCACCCTCTTTCAGTTTCCCGCGGCTTTTCCACCCATTTCCCGGAAGAGGTAGGCAGAGGTACATACTTATGCACCCACGATTTACCGACGATATTAAAATGAGGTTAGGTATACTAAATAACCCATAGAACTACTTGCTCTATTATGCACGACCACAAAGGCGATCATTTGATTAATTAAAATTAAAAACAAGCCAGTGAATTAGGCTTGTTTTTAATTTTAACGTCGTGACTTCGGTATCATCATTATATCTCATAAAAATCTCAATTAAATAGGTACAGCCGTTTTAGATATCACTTCAAGCCTAATAAAATATGTTTTATTAATATTGTGCATACTTTAACTAAAAATTATGACATTTAAATTATATATATTTCTACAAACATTTTATTTTTTTGGGCTAATAAAAATTCTGTTTTCATATTTTTTATCCTAGAAACGTATTTCATATTTAAATGTAATTTTTAATTTTCAATTATGACAAAAATAATAGACAAACAAAAAAACCTTTGATAATATTTATCTTTCGAAAAATAACGTAAATAAGTTACAGCTGACAAATTACTGACAAATATTTTTAATATCTATAATTTTAACGTTATAACGAGGGTCTATGGAATATCTTAAATATAAATTTGTTATTTATATCATTATTTCAAAACAATACCACAACATACAAAATTATTTGTACTCTGCTAATAACAAACCTATGTGACAAAATTTTCCTCAAAGCGAAAGCATGTTGTTCCTCAGAATATGAAATTGGTTTGCATTTGAAGCCGAAAATAAAATGAAGATTCTGAATACCCAATAAAGATTATCTGTAATAGCTCCATTAAAGTGCAGGAGTCTGCGTCGCGTATGGCGACCCTTAGTTTTATAATGGGGGCGGAAACAAAATTTGGCGGCAACAACGCCTGCGACATTCCTTAGAAAGTGGAAGCGCGGGAATCAATAAAGGATTTCCTGGCGGCGTGCCCACGCATGTGCGTGGCGGCGACCATGAATCCTCCACCATGGTTTCTTCATTTTACTACTAATCCACTATTATCCACCACTTGACCTTATCAATAATTATAATTAATTATGAAACACAAAAAAATTATGTAATAATTGCAATATATTACGATTTAATGATAATAGGTAATGGTAACCTTACTGACGTTCGTTTCTATGCATGATGAAATAAATCTCAATAATAAGGCTGCGTTATTGGGCGTATGATCCGCGCGCAGCGTCACTGCGGCGGCAGGGCGGGCGGGCAGCGCGCTGTAGCACAGGGCGGGCGGGCGGCGCTCCGTAGCACAGGGCGGGGGCGGGCGAACGCGCCGTAGCCGTCGCGCGACACTCTCGCCCCGCGACCCGTCGCGTCCGTACTATACGCTCCGATGACTCAGCCCCGCTAGTGTAGTGCCGTGGTGATTTAGGCCAGTTGGTGGTGTGTTATGTCATGTGGCACGTGAGATGCCGATGAACATGTCCCGACGCCCGCTTCTACTCCTCGCCCTCCTGGCGGCAGCGCTCGCCAACCAGCTTGAGGATATCCCACATAATGAGTAAGTAAAGTATTTCTTGTTACAAAATCGATTGTTTTTGAGTTGTTTCGATTCGAACATTGATTCCGAAATAATAGAGCTTCTTAAAAACCTATTATATAATATTAGTGTTGCATATTTTTTATCGGAAATCTGTTCAAATTAGTGAATACATGAATTTTTATTATTGGTTTTATCTAAAAAAGGACTCATGTAATCTGTGGTGTAATAGTTTTCTATTAACATCTTTAAGTAACTTAAATACTTGATATTATATGCTTTCGAAATTGTAGCTATAGCATTTTTTTTAATTACGTGATTATAAACCTTATAGCAATGGAACGTAAATCTCAATTTGGATGTAAAGGTTAACGGTTTGATATAATTTTGGATTTTCTTTGCTTTCGTACTCAAAGGGTAATAATAATAAGCCTATTTTAGTTAGAACATCCATGTTCCATGTGTCTGTCTGACTGCCACCAGTCTGTACTTACCTCTTAAACTGTGATAATTGAAATGATCATTGATATTTTTACACATAATATAATTCTACCGCCGCTATAAAACCGAGATTAAAATACAGAATAAAGTATATATTTAAGTGGTTTCCCATAAAACAAACATAATTTTTATTTTATAAGTCGCTTCCTGAGCAATATATGTCGCTATTTGTATTTAGATCGCGGTAAAGAGGAAAAGTAGTCACTGTATGTGTTCTCAAAAATATTTAAAATGATTTGCTATTTTTGTTGATACTGTATACAGTATGAACTATACGCGTTCCAGTCAGACTTGCCTTGACCGGTTTTAGACGTAACGTTATTACTTTAAAAATAGATTTATGGAAATTCCATTTATTTAGGATACTGAAGGATTTAATTATTATTATATTTTATAGGATAAGATAGCGAATAGGCACACTGGTCTCCTGATGGTAAAAAACCACCGTGGCCTATAGATACCATAGATATTGCGCACTACCCTGTGGTCGGCCTGTAAGCCTTATATGCAAGTCTACCGTCACCCTATCCTCTACACTGGAATAAAGTATTACGAATAGGTAAAACGGTGGATCCCTACTTGGTGGGTAGAGTTTCTGCACAGCACTCTTCCACCTTAAACGATGGGATAGACTCTGAGTTTCTTAAGGCTGGAGATAAACCTATCCTTGTGGAGTCAATTCGACTGGTGTTTTGTAGAGGCGCTGAAAAATTTGTACTAAACGGCGACAATGGCCGTCCAAGTTCAAAACCACCGCAAAATACCCATCTTATGTTACCCTGCCTTACTCCGTAAGGCAGAGTGACGTTATATCCCCGAAGCTCTTCACCAATGTGCTGGAGGATGTCTTCAAGATACTGGGATAGACTGGGCATTTATGTTAATGGTGAATTTCTCTTGCATCTTCGCTTTGCCGAGACATAGTAATAATGGAAAAATGTTTTCAAGACTTGCAGAAAACGCTGTCCAGTCTCAATACTGCCTTAAGACGTATCGGGCGCGGAATGAATTAGGACGAAACCAAGGTCATATTTAACGACCATATTATTCCCGAGCAAACACATATCGCTGGTGTAGCCCTCGAAGTTGTCCAGGAGTATATTTACCTGGGACAAATGTTGCGTTTGGGTATTTTGAGGGTGAAGTCACTAGAAGAACACAGCTTAGCTGGGGAGCATTTGGGAAGTTGCGTCACATCTTTGAATCATCTCTACCACAATGCCTAAAGACCAAAGTGTTTAACCAACGTGTCCAACCAGTTATGTCTCATAGCACCGAGACGTGGACCATGACGGTGTAACTGGCCCACCGACTGCATGTCACTCAGCGGGCTATGGAAAGGTCAATGCTTGGGATCTCGCTTCGGGACAAGG
>DVZL01007364.1:0-10787 GCA_018236625.1 Lasaia peninsularis
TTTCACTTCGTTAACAAATTATTGTTCTCACTTTCCGGTGGACGGTGACGTCACGATAAAATGACGGCGTTTAAATCGTCCGAAAATGATGATACTTTAGATATTTTTTTTAGCTTATTTATCATTATTTTGAAAGTGTTATTATTTTTTTTTCAGTTATATAATTACTTGAAGTATTGTTTAAAAAAATAAAAAAAAACACATGTATATTCCTTATTGTTTCCGTCTAGCCTCCATTCAAAACGCGCGATAAGGAATTTCGTTCCAAAAAGTAAGCAGAGGCGCAGTAGGTACCTGCTCGGCCCTCCTGGCGAACTTGCCATCCTCGGCGTTGTGCGGGGCGGCGGCGGCGCGGTACCGCAGGTGCGCCAGCAGCAGGCGCCGCAGCGGCTTGGCGGGCGGCAGCGCGGCGCCCACGGCCGCACACAGCAGCGCCCAGTGCCGCCCCGACACCGCCGCGCCGCACCCCGTCTCGCTGCTCTCCGTCGTCTGCAACGTGCGAGCGGGCCGTTACCACGCCTGCCGTGCACGAAATGGTGCATTGCCAACCTCAGGCTGGGATGGTAAGCCTCTTGCGTGAGTAACTTTACCGGCTACCCTACCCTCCAAACCAGAATACGACAATGGCGAGCACTGACACTGGCAGGAATATGTAAGACGGTGGTACCAATCCGGGCGAGTCGTTGCAAGACTCTACCATCTAGTCAATGTCACGGTGTTGGTCATAATAGACCCTGTGCTCGCCTCTTACGAGCTGCCTGGGTGGAAGGCAGTTGGCTCATCTACAAAGGAACCCGGACCAACACGGCTCTAATGTTACCGTTTTAAAAGCATAAGTTGACTTTATAATCTAAGTTTTATTTAAAAAAAGACAAGAAGACCTTCAAATTTAAGAGGCTTTGTCTAAACTTATATTATTATGTTAATAACAAACATATCGTAAAAAATACTTCATTTTATTTAATCTAATATTAATAACTATTACTTACTTGTTTGATAAGTTGTACATATAATTCGCAGAGCAGCGTGTCCTTCTGTAAGCACCGCTGCAGAAGTGACTGCGCGAGAGCAACGCGATCGTCGCTATCGCTTTCGTGGCTGCTGACGCTATTATTATTGGCCAGGTTGGTTGTGCTGCCCTCGTTACTGCTCAGCCCCGCGTGACTCATTATATCCTGTAAGAATAGATAAGCTAATTTTTAGACAAAAACAAAATTTAATTATCTTTATTGTTACAATTTTAAAGTTATTTTTGTTTATATCCTAATGATCACAATATGATTTTGAAGTGTAAGTTTTTGAGGGCATGTTTAGTTTTCGACATTTGGTATTCAATTTTATTTGAGGAAATCGTTACCGAAATATGATAGGTAAGTATTCTATAACTTAGAAAATAACTAAGGTCTACTATGTCGGTTTACTTTCAGCTTCTTTTGCTAAAGAATAAACTTCCAGGCTGTTCATAAAATACGAACATATTTACACCTTTCTAACTAGCTATTCTTATAAAGTTCACCTTTGTGTTCCTGGATTGAATAAATAATCAACAAATAAAAGGCTTGGCATCTCGCCTCGTGTTTCTTTTGTTGTCGCAGTGTATACTTTTTCTATTAGAAAATACGATCTTTTTTACATACATCGACATACCTTAAATATTTGCATAGCGGCGACTTCCTCAGCTTCATTCAGCCGTGTAAGGCTGTGCGGTAAGCTCCGAGCCCAGCACCAGTAGGACGCTGGGAAGCCTTTATAGGATTCTCCTTGAGATTCTGTCGTTATGTCCAAACGCACTCTTTCTAATCGATGTTTGCTAAGCCTGCAAAAAGAGTTAAGTTTATTATAATATAATAATATGTAATCAAAATATATTATGATCAATTTAGTAAAGTAGTAATAAAGAACTTAGCGGAGTGCAGGTCAGTTGCAACCTAAATTACATTTGCGACTTATGTTGCAACTGTTTAGTAGCATTGATTTTGTTTACACGTAGTGTGCCTCGCAATTTTTGAATATACATTGGTTTAACTAACATCGCTGACGCAAGCGGTTACGATTTTATGGGTAATGTTTAGTTTTAGAAAGGAGATAGACATTTGTAAGGAATGCGAATGTGGACGAGAAATTTAGCTTCGGTACAGCCGGTGACGCGGTCCACTTATGCAAGAGGTTAGGTAGTGGGCGTGTCCCGTGCGTCACCTGCGAAGCGTGTTCCTGAGGAAGCCGGCGGCGGAGGAGTGCGCGGGGTCGGGCGGGCGGCGCAGCAGGCCGGCGTCGACGAGCGCGCGGCGCGCCTGACGCAGCGCAGCCGCGAGACGCGCACGCTCCGGCGCCGGCGCGCGGCGCCCGCCCTCCTCCGCCAGCCCCCCGCCCAGCGCCGGACTGTACGCCGCCATCAGCCACGCCGCCTCCGTCTTCGCATTGCACTCCAGGACGATACATCTGCACAAGTAACGTTTTATTATAATTTGTACCAATTATAAATATCCTAAATATAAACCTAAAACGAAAGCAATCTCGTCCATAATGTTTCTCTTATTTATTATTTTTGCCCCTCATTACATAAACGTTTTTAACAGAAGAACGTTAATCAAACTAGCTTAAGCATTTTAATTTAATATTTATCAAAATTCTTAATGTTTTAATAGCTTAAAATTGCTTGATACTCAGGTGATTCTGCGTACCTCAGTCCGTCATGTTGGCCGTGGTGTGTCAAACTGAGGGTGAGACCGTTATCGACTGGATCCAACAGTATAGCGGCAATATTGTTGTATGGATATTCTGCAAGAACAACCTTGTCTGCTGGACGAACCAGAACCACTCCTTCGGAACCAACACCCAGTAACACGTTTGGCCCTGCAAATAATTAGTAAAGTAATAAAAAATAATAGTAGTCATATTTAATTATTGAAAACATGTAGTAATAAAAACCGCAAACAATTCAAACTTATTTATTAGGTGAAATTTACTAACATTTATTATTATATTTTTTATTATATTAACAAAAAGATATTTTCTCAACTCTATGATCTAAATACATTGAATAAGAGATTTAAAGAGGCAAATGTTAAACGCTATTTAAGGCCATACTGGGAATATCAGACATTATTTTTTTAGATCAGGATCTACTGCTCAAATAATAATTTATAAAGTTTTATTTAAAATCTTTTACTCACCGTGTGCCCAGTATCCTTTGTAGGTGACTGGGAACAACGTGACGCCATACAATGGATATTGCATGACACAGGAGAGGTATAAAGCTTTAGCTGTAAGCTCTGCACGTCCCGCGCCATATTGACGATGGGCCTGAGCGAGTATTGTAGCCTGAAAAGTGTTATTATAAGAAAATATATTGTTCTATAGTAACTATCTAAACAACATTACGTCTAGAGTGAATAAAACAGTACCACAGTTATGGTAAAGTTCTATAAAACTGACAATTGACATGTTGAAAATATCAATTCTATGATAATGTCAATAACTGTCAAAATTGTATACTTGTCTGCATATCTCATGAAACTATTGGTCTAACTATCTGTTGATTACAGTCCTAACATAGAGCTGTCCTGAATACGTAGTATTGTTAACTCATTCTACACTGCGTAAACTCTCTAACTGCAAGTTTTGTGGAGTTGAGAAAGTCCAAACTAGCCGGCCTTACGAGAGCGAGATAGTTGGCCCAATGAAAGTAAGATAGATGTTTAATATTGGGGACAAGTCTTTGTCTGAAGACATATGACTAAGCTTCATGGTATCCACAGATTGCAGTTAACGCATTATCGATCGTTCAACGCGTTAGGGTTTCGGGTAGAAAGAAAAGAAAGAGAAATAATAATTATTTCGAATTTTCGAAAATGTGATAGCTTACATCCACATTTTGTGTTTACATTACTTACCCACTGGTGTGAAGACCTGGTTTTGGCGATACGCGGTGGGAGGAACTGTTCGGGATGCGCGTAGTAGGCCCGCGTGTGCGGCGGGGGCGGGCTGGGGGGCGGCTCCCCCAGCGACACTTGCGCCTGAAGTCCCGCCAGTTGGAGCGCTACTTTCTCGGACACCGGAAACTCGTCCAGCTAATCAGAAATGACAAACATTTCGTATATTATCACAAAAAGGGAGGATCCTCAAATTAAGGACTATAAGGCTATATAATAAGTATCTCCGTTTATTAAAGACGACGAAATATAACAAGATAAGAGGATTTTCAATAAAATCTGTGCAAACGAGCATTTGTTAAATTATATATTTATTTTCGAACAGAATAATAAATTCATTAAATATTTCAGCCAATTGTAAAAGGTACAATTTATCAATATTTCAACGGATTTTTTAACGAAGATATCTGTGAATGCTCGCGACATAATTTAATACACCATACCTTAACGACGCTGTGTACAGCTTGTGCGTAAAGTAGGGCCACTTCAACTGGGTCGTGAGGTAGTTCGCGTCCGCCACGGAACAAGCGCCGTTTGAATACAAAACGGTTATCTGCTGATCCTCCTCCAGGACCCTGTTGCCTGAAATAGAGAAGGTTTTTAAAATATTTTAACATTACTTATACATATCAAAATATCTATTTCTTAGCACTAGGAAAATCAACTACGCATTATTATAGATAGTGGTTGAAAATACATAGGACAAAAATGCCATTCAGAACAAATTATAAGCTAAATAGTGTTGCTTTTCCGGGTATGTAACTTGGTTGATCAATTTGTTACTGAAGTAAAAAATCGAAATGTATCCATCTATAACAGAAGGGCGTAAGAAGGTATGTAGAGTATAGTATGTGTGTATGTGGGCACAATAGTTACATTTCCCAGGCGGCGATGACGTCGTAGAGGTAGTGCGTGGCGCGCACGTGGTCCTCCTGCGGCGCGGCCCCGCCCCCGGCTCCGCCCCGCTGCTGGTACACGGCCCAGCCGGCACGCGCGGCGGCGCCCAGCCCCAGCTTGTCGGCCAGCCGCGCCGCCGCCGCCGCCGCCGTGTCCGCAGGGTGCACGTCGATGGCCTTCGTGCGCCCGTCCAGGAAGAAGAACCGACACACGATTGTGCCCAGGCGCCGCATCGCCTACGTCACATTATATGGTCTTATTATTTTCCAGTTTGACGGGTGAACTGGCAGCATGTATTTGAATTTATAATAAAAAGAACAACTCACAGTTTCTTTATTTTGGTCTTTCGATCCAAATACTTGAATTCAATGTAGAAAGAGTTTAAAAACGATCACTCACCGCGATCTCTACCGTACTGGGTGGCAGGAGTCTCGGCGCGGCACCGCGACAGTTGTCCAAGCACCACTGCGCACAGTGCGCCGCCCGGGCGCCTCCCGACAGTTCGGGTGAGGCGGGGGAGGCCGGGGACACGGGTGACAGCGGGGCGGAAGCCCGGGCCCGTAACCACGCGCAGTAGTACCGGGCCAGGCCGCGGCTGGGCTGCCACGCTACCGCACACAGGCACAGGATCAACCACACCCTCTCGGCCCACTCCTCCACTGGACATTCTGTTATCTGTGTAAATACGATATAAAAAAATGATAAAATTTCATAAAATATTGTGCAAACTTACTGTTGGTGATAATAAAAAAAACCTTACTTGTCTCACACACTGCACTAGTATTTCATCCCGGAGTTCCTCGCGCTCTAAACCCTTCCCAATGATGGACTGAATGACTTGAGTCTCCTTCTCCGCTGTTAATTCTCCTCGCATGTACCGACACAAATCCTGTAAACAATATATTTTTGTTATATGCAATTGACTAATATCACGAATATTACAAATGCGATAAATGAAAAATTGTTTCGTCGTTTTTTGACATTGGAGCGGCGTAACATTGTATAATTTTGCGTGTGAAGATAGAAGGCTGGAGAGCGATGTAGGCTACTTTTTACCCCATATATCAAAACGGCTTCCCTCGACTACATTATTACTAATTGAAAATACTAATACTTAACTTAATATGTGCTTAATATGAATGTGGTGTACACCTGAACAGATGTCCGATACAGATACAGATGTCAAGTATGTGATAACCTCGTGACGTGTTTTAGTGTTAGAAGTGCAGAGGGGTATGAGGGCGATAAATTGGCGGGGGGAGGTGGGTGTCGTTTCTTTACGTTAATAATATTTTTTTGCTTCTACTATCTACTTAAGTTAGGCGTCCCTCTCGTTATCTTACCCGGAATATATTAACAGCAGCGGTAACACTGTCAGGATCGTGCAGCTGTATGTGCGATGTCGGGATATTGTTGCCCTTGTGGTAGGTTATCATTTCCTCCTTTGTCAGCAATTCCATTGACTTGCTCTTCCGCGTGAGTGTTGCCATGATTGTGCCTGAATGAATATTTTCATCAGTATAGGGCCAAATATAGAGTAATTAAATATCAGTAATGTTTATCAACAATCATATTTTTTTATCAATCTCATAAGAGGTTAACATAAGTTCAATCTGTCAAAATTTCAATTTTATAAGATGCATAAACTTGTACTATTAACACCATAGCACAAGAACCGGCTCGAAGGACCATGAAAAGGGTTCTTGGTTCTGGTTTGGGAGTGTCTTGGGTATGGTAATCGGCATATAGTTATGGTTAAAGAAACCCATATTTATTGAGTACTATACAAATACATTATAAAGATTGTGTCACTTAACCTGCTTACTAACTATAATAATACTAAGTAGACAAAATTGTTCAACAACATGCTACATCAAATTTTAGGTTCAAGTACCTTGTTTTCATCCAGAGAAGATAATAAATATTGAAACTATAAATTCAGATGAAAAATGTACACATTACGGGTGGGGCGATAGAGAAGGGCTAGTTTAAAATAAACCAACCTTCAGGTGAACGAGGATGGTCATTGAAGTAGAGCTTAGCAAATTCGCTGAGATCATTCGGTGAGTCAGACGGCGGCTCCGTTGGTTGAGGGTGTTGTTCCATTTGGTTGAGACGACGTTCCACACGCTCTTTCCGACGAGCGTTACGTTCTGAATTCTAGAAGTTAAACATATTAATAAAAAAAGATCAGAAACCTTTAGTTCATAATTTCTATATCTAGGGAAATATTTAAAAATAAATATCATCACGCCTATATCCCGGAAGGGTTAGGCAGAGTTACATACGCATTAAAAGCCGACGATATTAGGTCCCATGACGTAACAGATAGCAAGCCTTCGCCATATCGGGCACAAATTCGATCTTAGACCACGTTAAGTTTTTTAGATAAACTCAAAAAACATAAGAACAAGTTTTCTACTCGGAACTTCGTGCGTCGTCGTCGTCGTCGTGACTCACATTAGTGTCATACTCACATTAGTGTCGCCGTTGACCGTGGGCGGTGGACTGATGCAGGTGTCCATGGGCACGGGCGGGGAGATCACGGCCGGTGACGTCACCGCGGTGGGCGCGGCCGGGAGGGGAGCTTCCAGCTCACTTTCTGGTTCCTTACTCGTAAACCTGGTAAACATGACATTATCATTCATAACCTAATATGTTTGATAAACTCACAACCTCTAGCATATAGGTTTTGTAAATACAAAATAATACACTCAAGCAAAGTTTATTAATTATTTATTACATGTATAGAGCAGTAACTCTACTCTACTGTATAGAGTATTCCTCACATTAATCCATGCTCACTGAGTGTTTGTAAGTACAAATCTTTTATGAATGACATGGATTTTAGATCAATATTCAATATTTTTTCTTAACGTGATTAAACTATATTGACATCGGATTTTAATGTGTTAAAATTGTAACTCAAATATTTTATGTTACACAACCTGAATACAAGGCAAAAACTCGAGTAAAGCTTGATTTTAACATCTTCTAAGAAAAAAACCAAAAGGAAATCATTACCCATTATTTTCCGGTGGGTTCATGGGCGGCGGCGAGGTCACCGGTGCAGCGTCTCCATTCGGCCTTGGGATCACAGATTCGTATATTGGTTCTTTACTTTTTATTACAGCTATCTTCCCGTTAGGTATTATCCCGTTTGTCAGTTCCGGCGGCGTTGGGTCTGCAAAATATATATCAACCTATATTACAAATAATAAAATAGAAAAATGAAAAATAGAGTGAAAGTAGCCGCTGCTTACTAAATCATATGTAGGTATACATGACATGATTAAAAATAATATTTTTTATAATCTTTTGTCTGGTTGTTCCGTCTAATTTCTGAAACGGCTGGAGCGTTTTTGACGGGACTTTCATTAGCTGATAGCTAATGTAATAAGGATGATGTAACTTAGGGTACATTCAGTTTAGAATTATACTAGATAACATAATTCAAACGCGGATAAAGTTGAGGGCACAGCTTGTTGTTAATATATTTTTTTACAATTACATATTTTCTTAAGATTTTAGTTATGTTTTGTAATGAAATATTCCTGTATTGGTTTTATTTAATAATCTTGAATCAAACATGCGGTAGAAAATAAATAAA
Source organism: Lasaia peninsularis (assembly GCA_018236625.1). NCBI lineage: Eukaryota > Metazoa > Arthropoda > Insecta > Lepidoptera > Riodinidae > Lasaia > Lasaia peninsularis. Next base: position 8,440 of record DVZL01007364.1, read on the forward strand.
AAAAGATGTTAAGAAATGACACAAAATTGGCAAAGCAAATTACATGCTTATGTCATATCGTGTTACACAAACGCCAAAGCCGATACAATAGAAATAATGTTTTAGCTGTTTATGGCAATAGCAGCTTAATTAACAGCCATTTTAAAAACAAATAAATATATTTTTTTTTATTTGTGTTTCTCGCTATCTTAGCTGTAAGATATATTTGTTAGAGAAAAGTTCGCCTTTTGTACTATTTTGTTGTTTGTCTTTACTTATTGAATATGATACTGAATAGAATAAGGTGATCCTACCTTTAGCAGGAGGTGGCGGCGGCGGGCCGGCGGGCTCGGGCAGGGAACACGCCGGCGGCGGCGGGAACACCGGCGACTCCTCCGGCACACCGGCGTCCAGCGGCGGGGGCGGCAAGATTAACGACGACGACATTACGTCGCCGTTCATCGACGACGTCATTCCGTTCACCGATGACGTCATACCGTTCATCGATGACGTCATGCCGTTCATTGATGACGTCATATTCGGTGGAGATAGACCATTCGTGAGCGTTAACCCGTTTATCGATGTCATGCTGTTGGTAGTGGGTGTGGCGGGGTGCAGGATGGACTGGAGGGGTAGAGACGACGGGTGAGGAGGGGGGATAGCATCTGAAGGGGCGCCATCTGGTTTGCGTTCCGTGTGCTTGGTCAGCTCGTTCATTTCTTCAGCAAGGACGTGCTCCAACTAAAAATATAAAAACGAGCCTTAAAGCTATTTCAAATATAACGTAAAAGAAACTTAAAATTGCAGTAATTAATATTATATATATATTGATAATCATACATACATATCTTCACGTAAGGGCTCTTCTATCGAGTGCCCAGTGTTACGTTCCCTGCATAATTCCAAGTTCATTAATTTCTTCGTACAAATATTGATCATTATAGTGGCGTAATGTATTATTGCAATATTTACTATTATATAATAATAAGTTATGTTTCGTGAATATTTTGAATAAGACTACATGTTGTTTCAAACTAGCAATTTTATTTCGTATATACAGCGTAGATATCAATCAGCTTTGGGAACTGGGCATATTTTCTGTATTGAAAAAAATATATATTACATAATAATTGTTTCAAATTTATATAAGTCCAGTCATCCTAGACTGTTAAAAACTGTCGTGTCTGTGGATTACCTCTTGATGAAGGTCGTCGGCGAGGCGCTCCATGGAGTCCCCGATCTCGGCGATGGTGGGCTGGTGGGCGGGCTGGCCGTCGGGCGCGCCGCGCTCCGGCACGTCGGCCAGGAAGTCGAACAGGTTGTCCAGGCTCACGGAGTCCCGACCTCGGGGCACTCCTCGCAGCTGCTCCGCCATGCTCTCCAGTTCCGCGCGCTCTTGCTCCGCTTTCTCTGCCAGGCTTTTACAAAATTATATATTATTAGAATCCTTATATTTTTGCAAACTTAGTATAGCGAAATTTGAAATGCTGCGATTTCATGTGCAATAATGCAATTTTTGCACATGACATGACATTGACACAACTTGTAAACGACCGACATCGTCAGCCGTATAATTCGCAAAATCACTGACCGTTAAGACCCATATAAAGATTATCACCGTTTTAATTTTTTTTTACGGAAAAAATAATAATGTACGGTTAACGGGAAGCGATATTTAAATTAGATTATCGGTTGGCTGAATATGTTCGTTTTTAATAAATCTCTTTCGTAGACAATCAAAATCTCAATGTGCGTTCGGATCGTTGAGAAACGTGCGCATCGAACGACTCGGGGGCGTGGTCAACAGTGTCCGTAGGGTGCGTGTAGGTACCTGTTCCTCTCCTCCCGCAGCTTGATCTGGTCGTTGACCCGTCTCATCTCCCGCAGCGCGGCGGCGACCTCCCTGGCGAAGGCGCCGCGCAGATGTCGCTGCAGCGTGAGCGCGGCGCGGCGCCGACGCAGGAAGGCGGCGCGCTCGCACCAGCCGCGCCACGCCGCCTGCAGCACGACGCACGCGCGCCGCCAACACACGAACTGGCGCCGGGCCACCGCGCCCTTGTACCACTGTGTGTCGAGTTACATCGTTACATTACTTTATGTCTACCGCTCCAATAGACATCTGTTTTCTTCGATGTGGGTCAGACGAAAAAATGCCGAGCGTTGTGCACTCTAATTTTAATACAAAATCTTTTAATAACGCTTGTGTTTAATGCGCTGTTGTCTATTGTCGTCGACATAGGGTGAACCTCATAAAAGTTTTTTTTTATAGTATAAGACAGATAACAGGCACAAGGGTCTCCTGATGGTAAGAGACAACCGTGGCCTATAGACACCATATATGTTGTAGGTGCGCCGCTGCCCTGTGGTCG
>DVZL01007365.1:0-10787 GCA_018236625.1 Lasaia peninsularis
ACCCACGATTAGCCAAGGTACTAGGGCCCTGATGTGATAGGTGGCAAGCCTATCGCCACTTCGGGCACATTCCAATTAGGGGCAATGTAATGCTTATTCAGAATTAATCTGAAATATTTTAAAGTTGCCCGACCGGGAAAAAAAACCTTACGTGAATAACGCTCTTAACAGGCGACAGCCGTACCGTTACACTATAGAGGAGATCCCGAGTGATATTTGCTTAATAAAATATTAAAAACTATCCCAGCGAACTTCATACCGCCCGCACTTTAAATGAAAAATATTCTTATAAATAGCTTTCTTAACGACTTTTAAATTTAATTGATTTCTGAACGAGAGTACGAACATGAAATGTTAACAGCTGGGAATAGCGTCTAAGAAAAAAAAATAGACTAGCATTTCACCCACGAATTCGTGCGCGTGAACTATTTTAATAACAGATAACTTTCAAAGAGCAGATTTTTTACCGACTTATTATATTTATTGCATAAAAACATACCCGTTATTTAATGTAGTCGGTTCAAAACTAGTCTATGTGTTATTCTCATACATTATAAACTACCTTATTGCAGTTTCACCCAAATCCGTCCAGTAGTTTTTTCGTGAAAGAGCAACAAACGTACCGCGTTTATAGTATTAGTAAAATATAAACACATAAATAATTGAAACATACTTTATTTGCTTATATCGACAAGGCATTTGAAGGCTGGTTAGTTTGTACTTTAAATAGTTATTTACAAAGTTTTCTAAGGAATCGACACCGCACCGTGACTTTTACAGGACACGAGCGAGCGTCGAGTCAACACGTGTCTCGTCCTTCAATACGTATCATGAAAAAAAAACAATTGCGTCAAACTCTATCGAGAACCAAGTGGAGATGACAGTATTGGTATATGTATAATGTATATAAATAAACTAGCGACCCGCTCCGGCTTCGCACGGGTATACTATACATAAAAACCTATGTTATATACATAAAAACCTTCCTCTTGAATCTATTAAAAAAACCGTATCAAAATCCGTTGCTTAGTTTTAAAGATTTAAGACATAGGGACAGAGAGAAAGTGACTTGGTTTTATAATATGTAGTGATAAAAAATATATCGTCATGCCCATATACCCGAAGAGGTAGGCAGAGTAGTAAGTAGAAGATTCAAAAAAAAAGAAGATATTTCCCCTTTTGGTTGGATTTGCTATGTCCTACCTTCCTAGAGGTGGGTCGGCAATATAAGTAACCATCTACGTAATTTCAATTATTAGTACCCACTTTTTAATTGAAACTGTCATCTACACTGTCAACATAAATGGAGGCTAGAGATAAGGCAGAAGATCTTGTATTGGTGTCAACTAAAAAAGTATTCGCATTAATGCAATTTCTTTTAAATAAAACTTTAGAACGATCGCTGCGTGACATCAAATCCACCAAATAATGCATCCTACTCCTGATCCTCTCGCGACATTGGTGCCGTTATTTCAACGAACACTTTTTCAATAACAAAGATCATCGTCCTTTCTTTACTCTTCATATGAATAGTTTACACAACCTCTCCTAGGGTCCTTTAATAATAAACAAAAATGGGCCCTTAAAAAATACCCAAAATGTTCCCATTAAAACTTCCATTTTATCTTTAACGCCTGAAATACACCCACTTAGTAGATAAGTAATTAACTAAACTAAAAAAAAAGTTCCACAACAGGATACAATAAAATGTTTCCTTGTAAGTTGAGCTTTAAAAATTGTATGTTTTCAGAGATTTACGCAAAGGTTACTTAAATTTAAGTTAAATTTTGTCTAATTATCTACTAAGTAGGTAGGCATAATGGCTGATTTACATCAATGATTATATTATTACAATTACGTGTTGGATCTTTTATAGCCATATGTTTTATCTGTCAAAAATATATTTTACGATGCGGCGAAGTTAGTTTCGATTTTCACCATGTTACAAATATCTTACATTAACTAATATAAGATACATCAACTAAATTATTATGTAGTTAATGTAAGATATATTTAATTATCTGACTAATATATGTATACGCTCTTATATAACATAAAGCGTTAGCATATAAGGATGATATGTGAATCATTATTAGTGCATATACATACATACAACATACATACTACATTACATACAAGTCGTTAGTCCGAATCTTATTCGATGTTCAAAAACGAGGAAAATCGAAATACAACAAAATGGTAGATACTTACGTCAGTGATTAGGGGTCAATGATCTATATGCTTCCGTCACACAGATGTAAGGATCGTTATAAGTATTCGAACTTACGAGTGTTACGGAAAATCTAAAGTATAATAACTATTACCGTGCGTTCACATGCGTGAGGGCTTGCACTATGAATTTTTATTTTAATAAAAAAATGTATATCTGGCAACCCAAACGTTATGCCAAGAAAAGAGGCAACTCTCCGTTTTCATATCGTATGTTTCATATCATATCGTATATTTTTCATTGAACTCTATGATGAAATTAAAAAAATAACATTTTTCAACTTTTAATTAATAATAGCTTGGCCAGGAAACCGGGTAACCCGTTTTTTATAATCTTTAATGAACTAAATTACCTTTAGAATATTTTTTATCCATTAAACAGAAGTTTGATGTTATATTCGGATCTAAACCAATAGTAATAACTTCATAATATTATAAATTTTACCGAGTTATTGTGTAGTACATGTTCCTAGGGCGATGTCTTCGTCCCTCAAGGATGATAGATGTATTCTGTAGCCCGCTAACTAATTTGAGTATATACTATCTTTTTCCAACGAAATAAAGAATGAAACGAGAGAAAGAGAACACAATAATTTATATGGATTTTAATCGAAGTATTCCGAGTTATAATCCAAACGTTTGTAGATATGTCATGCTAAACTAATCTGACTGGACTGAAAGTCATTTATCTCTTTCTTTTACTGGCGTTAAAAGAATATAGCTTAATTTAAAATAAATGTAGTATGTGTAAACGGCAGCTTGTAGCTCACATGTGTGAACGAACGGTCAACATTACGAATACATGTAGATATTTCTTATAACATACAATAGCACATATAATGTGTACATTTACAAGATACAAGGGGCTTCGTTAAGTCCTGACGTTACCGGACTAAGCGCCCGCTCTCGGACAATAAATAAGTGAATCCGTTGATCGCAATTTAGCCTCGCTCATACGTATGTACACACGCGAAACTTAGTTGCACTGCGTAGGCAAAGTAGTTCTCTTAAAAGGTGAAATAGTCCAAGAGCTGTCGACTGTAACATTCGATCGTTTATATTTAATAAATCTAGATTAATTATAATATTATACTCAATACAATCAATAATTTCAAACTATTTTGCAAACTATTCGATTTTACTACTCTAACCGCTTAAAATTATACAGTTTTCTGAAATATGAAACTATTTTTACATACATTTAATTCTTACTTACGAGCTATATAGCTGTAGACCACTGACTGTACTAACAAAGTTTTAGGTAATTTCAAGATAAAAATAGTTGAAAATATTTAATTAAAAATAAAAAAATAGCATTTTCACTAGAAAATAGTGTTCTACTAGATTAACATCAGATAGATAAAAAATAGACGTACAAGCCTACAGCTCTTAGACTAAAAAGTAAAGCAAAAAGCACAGGGAAATTACCATTTCCGTTATTCGTTATTTAACAAAATATTTCATAATAAATTCTTGACAAAAATGAAATTATTACACAAAAATGTATGATCATATATCATATTATATTATCTATATTTTGTAACAGTTTTGCTCGGTTTTTACATAGACTTCTGTAAACTGATGTAGACACGACTTTAACCATTTTAATCTAAACTTGTCACTTTATAATGAAGATTGCAATAGTAATAGTAACATATTCTATTGCATTATTGGTAAAGCATAATATAGTTCATACACCTAGGAAAAAAATTATTAATTAATCACTAGCGACTGAATAATGAATTATCATGATTACTTAGTTTACATTTTCTCACTATATGATATTTGCCAAAAACGACAAACTTCAGTGCAAAGGCTACGAAGAAATCACAAAGCTATAATCAGCGAAACAACTGGGATGAAATATTAAAAACCATATCATATCCATCAATTATAAGAACAGCAAAAAATGACGTTTTAAATATTTTAGTTGAATATAATTAGTATATCGCTTGTGGTTAATTTTTAAGCATCATCATTTACCGCTCCGCTTTACCTTTTACCTAAAAACTAGTTATAATGTCCAAGTGAATTTTAGTCAAAGCATCGGTATAATAACACCATTTGATGATGCTGTAAAAATGGGACCCAGTCGACTATGTCAAAAACATTTTCGATACTAAGTAATAAGTATAAAGTAATAGTACTTTTTATTATATTCCAGTTATTACTAATATATTCAACACCATTGTCGACTAACACGCACCGTTTTTTTACTACATTAAATACATACTGTCAGTAATACATGTCTACATCAATTTATAAAATTCTATATTTTTGTAATATGTAGGTATAAAATATTACTTAACTGGATTAGCCATTAAGCTAAAGATCTGGATATTACACTCTAGCAAAAAACCTGTCCCGAATTGCTATCGCTCGTTAGACTGGCCAACCTCTCGACCAATTTTGTGGAGCTGACAAAGATTGTTGTTAGAGTGCAGTTATCTCCAGATTTATTAGTTTTACGAGCATAGCCATATGTTTGACACATATAAGTAGAATATAATAGAAGTTATTTCAATTGTTAATAATGCTATTTATTCGGCTCCGTGGTTTTCATATGTACGAATTTTATTTGTAAGAATATTGTCAAATCAGGTATTTACTTTGTGAAAACATTTCCTTACATACAAGTTAACCGACTGCGTGGCGTGTATGAGAGGCTGTTGCTATCTTGCTGAGGCGTTGTCTTAAGATCAATGCGCTTTATTTCTCAAACAAGATTTGGCGTATTTAAACGGGATCATCATGATTTTAGGGTTATAAATTGAGAACAATAGTTAAATAGCGAACTAATAATGTACATCCGCACTAATCCGGACCCCGCGTAATCCGATGTTCTCTGTGATCCGACCGCCTATCATTGTTACCTAAAAATTTGGATGATTCCAAACTAATACATGATTGAACTGATTGTAACTTGCACGCGAGCACCACTTGTACTGTGCTCGACGCGTATTATTCCTTTTTTTTTAATTTACGTACGTTTAAATGAATAAACATTAATATTTTATTAACTTTAAAATTCCCATTTCCGTAATGAAAAAACCAACCTGGTAACTTAATTTGTTTTACTTATTTAATATATTTGTATCTACCCACGGTAGTTTATATTAAAGGTCACAAGCAAACATTTTGTTAGTAACTTAAGTTTTACCCCTGATGATGCCGTAAAAATCGGAACCGATCGACTATTTCAAAAATAATTTGCATATTACTTAATAGTACACGTGTTTTTTACATTTCAATTATGAATATGTGTAAGTTTTACGAGGCGCCAAAGACGAAAAAGTATTCCCAGCGAGTGTTCATTGTGTATTTGTTTTGTAGTTAGTCGGATTACAAGGGAGTATTATAATAGTGAAATAAGTTCGGATTATAGCTGATGATTTAAGGCTGTTCTCTAAAATCCGACAAATACAATAGTTCGACATCACCCTACAAAACTTTTGTCAAGTTATCGCGGGTCCATTTTAACTTTAAAATATCTTGATTCCTTCATCCTCAGGATAAGCTTTCAATATGAATGCTGCGAAAGATCTTATCGAAAGCGTATTTATTTTGGTCGACGATGCAAATTCAGTCTAAGTTGATATTATTTTTTTGAAAATTGTAGAACCTTTCTATTGCTTTCGATGTCTACCGTCCAGTCTAACCAGTCGGTATATCGTATAATAAACAAGCTACCGCAAAATAAACGAATCTTCTAGTCTATAGTCTAAGGCACTTAACACATGGCAGGCAAGAAGAGTGAGATACTATCTAAATAAAGATCTTAGCACACTATAGACTGTTGCATATTTTCGTGATATTGTCATGCACGAAAGTCAGTTGGACGGATTGTTTAGGCAGGCGGCAGCGTAGTGAAAGCTTAATCTTCAAAAGAATTTTTTAAGATTTTTTTATTAAATTGCCTATACTAAATACATATCTCAAGTCTTATGGTAGGCAGAGAGCTACTTAAACTCTTGAGATTTATAATACAGAAACGATTTAGTGGTGAAATACCTAGGGTTCCCCCACTCTTTTCCTGATCTCACTATTACGAATATGAAATTATTTGCTTCTAATTAACTTTTTACATTTTGTGTCTATATTGATTACTTAATGTTACGAAAAGTTCAATTAAATCACTATTATTAAGAATAATTGAGTAACTCTTACATTTTACTAGAGCAGGGCAACTTGTTTTATTTCGTTTTAGATTTGTGCCCGATATGTCACCTGACATTGAAACTGTCATCTGCCACATCATGGGACCTATTATCGTCGGTTAATCGTGGGTGCATTTGTACCTCTGCCTACACGTTCGTGGATATGGGCGTGACGATATATTTTTTTTAAAAACACAATACCTATATTTTTTTATGTTCTCTGGATTTAGGAGACTTTTTAATTTTATGCAAACGACCAGTCTATAGTGATAAATCTTTATGCCTAAGCTAAAAAGTCTATAATAGTGTATAAAAATATATTTTGAGGGTAGAATAAAAATGCTACGTGTAGGACCTCCGTTAAGTCCTGAAATAACTAACGACAGTACGTCACACGCGATAGGGCGCCTAACTTGTGACCCCACTAGGGTTTTTTGCAGACTAAACGGACGCCCTCAGAATAATAATAAAGAATTTAGAAATATTCTACAGGACATTGCCGAAGTACATTTTAAACATTATTAAATCTAATATTTACACCTAAACCTTAACGAATGGCACGAGTGCAGTGCACAAAAGGGATTTTTAATAAAACTATTATTTATAACAGTGATCACTGTGATTTTTATATCAGTGATTTATAACAGTTACGGAAAAACTTTAAGTAACATTGCTTCGGTGTGTGTTGTATATAAATAATTGTAGTGCATATGTCGCACCTTTATAATAATATAAAGCTAAGTCAAAAAAAGAAAGTTTTCTATAAATTAAGAATGGTGTTATATTAAAAGATTACAATATGAAATTTATTACTGTATTTGTTATGGAAATACAGCATATACTTAACTTTTATAATAAGTCTATGTATATTTCTTCAAGGAATTTTGAATTAAGTCAGTATCTTTCTAGAGATGTGTAAGAAATTACATTTTTTTTAAATAAATATATGTGATAGAGCCAAAAATTCTAGTGAAAATATACTCTAAGACGTTTACGATGCAACATATCAATTTTGTCTAACATTGAAACATGAAGCTGAGGGTATTATTTGGAGATGACACTCCTAACAAAGACACATCTCGAATACAGTGTAATACTCTCTCTTTTTAGTGGCGTTGACAAAGTCAAAACAAATCGGCCTTGTGAGAGAGAGAGTCAGCCCTATGAGAATGAGATAGATGTTAAATATTGTGGACAGTCGTTAGGACTGTAATCTACATATAGTACCTTTAGTTTCATGGGCTGAAATCTGTTTTAGTTTTTCCGTTACTTTACCCGTTTTAACGTTATCGTAAAAATATCGATAATCCGCTACTTTCATCTTCCTACCACTCGATCAAAATAATTTAAGGCTATATCAACAAATGAGAACAAGGAGTAGTAGTAAAAACACATGTTTTCATTGAAAACCTTTCTTTCAAATTAAAAAAAAAATGTCTATCATTTATGAACGCCTCGTTGGTCGAGCGGTGAGCACATTTGTTCTACTCCACCTACCACACGCGAGGCTCGCGTTCGATTCCCGACGGGGACAAGCATTTGTGTGGTGAACATAGATATTGGTATTTTCGAGTGGGTGTTTATTAAATTTATTCTGGTATCTATTTAAGTATTAATATTGTTGACTAAGACCCATAACACAAGCATTAGGGTGGGGTTAGATAAATTTGTGTAAATTGTCCACAGATATTATGAGTCTACTGTATGCATAAGTCCTTTGCCCTTAACGTTAAATAAAAAAAGTTTTAACTACACGTAAAATTATCTAACATAAACCTAAGATCTTATAAATCACATTTGAAACTTAAAAATAACAGTTTTAACGTTATTTGTATCGATACAACGTTTCGTAGAAGTTATTTTTATATAGTCTAGACTCTAGTTAAAAACATAACAGTAATATTTAATTAACATTCTTAAGTGGATTGAATAAAGTTAAACTAGAAAAATATTGTTTGTTGCAATAGATTAATCACTACGAATTACAAGTCCAAAAGTTTTTTTTTTATTTTTTTTTTGTTTTTATTCTTGTACCCGTTTTGTCATTTGCTGCTACTTTATTTGTAGCTGCTATAATGTCGATTGTAGTTTATTCATCATTACAATTAGTTTTAAGATATTATGAATTATAAACATCGTTTAAAAAAGCTGTTATAATAACGTTAACCGAAATGGATCTTTCAAAAAAACAGTATTCCACAAGTGTTTAGTTATAACGAGTATCATTAGCATTAACGTCACTATCGATAGCAGGTAGATTATCTATAATAGAACTAATTGATTCCTGAACTGTATCTGTTTCAACATTACTAGTTGTTGCTAATTCGTTATGTACTATTGTTTCGTTATTTATACCAGTATCGTTATTTATAATGGTTTCAGTATTGTTTGTACCCGTTTGGTTATTAGTAACAGATACGTTACTTTCACCATTATTATTAACGGTATCTTGAACTGTTATATCGATAACGTTAACGAGATTCGCGTTAGGATCAACACCAGACGCTAAATCTTCGTAACACGGCGGCATTTCTATGTTACTTCTCGCTTCATTTTCCGTCTGTCTGTTGATACCTTCCCTACTTAGATACTCTGGTGGGGGTCCGTAGGTTTTGCACCGCATAGCTTCATTGTATGGCGGTGGACGGTTTTCCAAAACTGGATAGTTCTCGAAGTTCGCCCCTAAAAGCCTTATAGTTCTACCATTTAGTGTGTACGTTTCATTTGAGTGAAGTCTAACAAAGTCCAAGTCCTCTATATTTATTTCAGCAACATTTGGTGTATCTGGTCTCCTTTCCTCGGGTCTTCGACCAAATCTCGGTATGCTTAGTTGGAATCTCCCCAATTGAAGGGTTAAAGGTCGTTGAACTTGAGTCAGCTGATCCATGACTCGGTCAAGCGTGTTTCGTCTCAACGTCCGTCGCCTGAAAAACTCAATTGGGGTCGCCATGTAATTCAAATCCCTCCCACAGTTAGTCAAGTCTGGGTTGGTGAAGTATAGGTCGGTGTCACAACATGTAGGTGATCGGTATTCACCGAGGACGTGGGTTCGATTTCTGGCCGGAGAACTATTTAAGGATGTTGAGCGTACATCTGTCATTTCTACATCACAGCATTGAGTTGGTACCTGGAATATAAAAAAAAGAGAGGCTGTTAAATAATTTGTCACGCTTATATCTTAGAAGATGTGGGCAGAGGTACATAACTAATTACTTATACACATAATTCTTCTTCCAATTAAATTGTTTTATTAAGTTAGTGCTATCTTCTTTTAACATTATAATAAAGAGGCAAAAGACTTATAGTTCTGTCAGATTAGTTTGAATGTGACATTTCTGCAGACGTTTAATCTTTACCTCGGAATATTTCGATTAAAAGCCGTTCAAGTGATTATTGTCTGACTAATTTAACTAAAATGTCTCTTTCGTTTTTTTATAGGAAAATTAGCTGTGCCCGTGACTTCGTCCGCGTTTTTATTTAATTTTTTTTTATATATTTCTAAAATAAAATCCAAAAAAAAGTTTTAGCTGTTCCTTATTACATCAACTGTCTAACAGTGAAAGTCCAGTCAAAATCGGGGCAGCCGTTCCACAGATTAGCGGGTACAAACAGACAGACAAAAATTTAAAAATTATATTATTTTATAAGCGAGTCTGTGTCTTTCAATAAATGATTGTAATCACTAATAATAATTGATATTTCACCTTACCTGGCTATACCTAGAGCGAAGTATGTCGGATAATCTAGCGAGGCCGAAGCCCGAGCGAGAAGGTGGGGCTTCGCTCTCGGGGCTTTGTCCAGGACTTTCTACTGCACTCGTTTCCTGCTAATGAAAATCATCAATATTTACGGTTTACGATAAGAACAAAAAATAACAACATAATAATAAAACTGAGGCTGAGATGTTTCGTTATATGAAAACTATAGAATGATGAAGTTTACCGACTGGTGCTTGGAAATGGAATACGACAACGGCGAGAAGTCAGTTAGTGTTAGAATTATACAAGATGATGGTACAAGCCTGGATGAGTTATAGGAGATTATCTAATTCATTAACTCTCTGTTATTCGCATTATTGTGGTATTTACAGGCATCGTGATTCTTATAGGCAGTTGAGTGCCTTGTGACTTTGTACCAAATATGAATTCGAGGTCTTTCTACGAAAACTAGATGATATCCGCGGCTGCGCTCGCGTATTAAGGTTGTTAAGCTAAACCGAGGGAATCCGCTTAGATATCGTCATAGAAAGTAGCTCTCAATTATTTATCATTCCGCGGTGACTTGTAAGAACAAGTTTCGTTTTAACAATATGAGTATAGATATAAAAAAAGTACCTTCACGCCTATTATCCCCGAAGAGGTAGGCAGAAGTGTGCTAGTATATCCACGACTCGTAAGTCCA
>DVZL01007366.1:0-10787 GCA_018236625.1 Lasaia peninsularis
ATCAGAAAAAAAAGTTCAGTTACAAATGCATTTTTACATTAATCAAATTGGACGAATCACACAACAAATTTAGGAAAATAAATAAACTACCACCACGCAAATACATTTTTAGTATTGTCCTTTCGTCTTACACTAATTTAATTTACATAGTCATATAATGTATTTACGCTTAATAATAATGTGGTAGTAATAATATATTTTATTCTCAGTGAGTGGCCGCTGGTAACTAAATTACTGTTCTAATAATCTACCATTTACATTTAACAAAATATTAAACGTGTAATGGAACGTGGAGTATTTTTAACCTAGCAACTCCAGGCTCTAAAATAAAATGGTGGCTGCCCGCCAAACGCCATTGTCAAAAGTCAAAACATATTGCTACCTTTCTCTATCAAGTTTAGCCAATTTTAGTAAAACTATCTCTTTCACGCGTGAAAGATTTAGATAAGCTTCGCACGCGTCTTCGTTGTCAATTTTAAAACAAAATAAATTGTTTAGTGCGCTGTTCGGCCGTGTGTTGTATTTTGTTTCTTTGCTTGCATTACGTTTGCGTGAATGAATTGTAAATTGTGATTGCTGAATAAAGAAGCAATAATAACATTTAATACATTTAATTGTCATAAGACTTTAGTTTATAAAGTTAAAATTTTATATTCAACGCTGTGAAATTAGTGGCAAACGTACAGCAGGGCTTAAAAAGTATTCCAAAAGAAAATTTGCAGTTCTAAAATACGCATAAGGTAAGAGAAATTCCGTTTGTTTAGCTAACAATTAGTAAAGATATTAATATTTTTAAAATCTCTCGTATCAGTAGGTCGTTATACCTACTATTATATTGTATTAGAATTCTGAATTAAAACTTTCGAAACAATAAAACATCGTGTAATATATTTAAGTACCAATAATGAAAGGTTTCAAAATTATATTTTAGTTGGATATTTTGAGCTAGGGATGTACAAACATCTCCTTAACATTAACTGGTACTTTAAAAAAATATATTATTATTTACAGGCTGATATATACCATTATTTATAAAACCAGTTCTCAAAAAAAAGTTTCACTTTATTGACAGGGACACACAAGTAGATTCAAAGTTTTTCCATTCTAGAGTGTACTTTAATACTTTAAAATAACATAAAAATTACCAACTATTTAGGCTGATACGCCTGTGCACTAGATTACCTTTTCTAAATTTAATTTACACAAGGGAAGTGCACTTCAGGAAACCTCAGATCTGTTTCCATAACCACATTAAAGGTCATATTGTATAATATGTAACAACATCATGTCCGTGATTCTAAATTGTATCGCCTCAATGACTATATCAATTGCTATTATAAAATTTGGCACTAGTGGACCAAATTTTAGACAGTAGTAGACACTGGAATAACTCTGAATTCTGAAACTACGCAACCTATCATGATGAAATTTGGCTACTGGTTGCTGTATATTCTAAGGTTGAGGTAAGCCAAGCTACTTGAGAGATTTTTGTTGGAAAACGGATGAATCCTAAAAGTGAACTTGCTTTTAATTCATAAATACATGATTAGATTTTGTTTATCTTTTTTATTTACTAGAACATCTACAAAGTGCTCTTAAGATTTGTAGTTCAGAAGCTAAAGATGTAACAACTTTAACCTGAAATATGTAGTAATTTTTGAACATATTAAACTGGCTTTTGGATTTTGTCTGGATTTAAAGCTCTGTTAACATAGGTCATATAGGTAGTAGGAACAAAAGTATTATATTACTTTCCATTCAGGTAATAAAGAAAAAAAGTTTCAGATTATATGTTATTTCTGAAGGCCTTAAAGTTGAGACTGACAAACTTGTTATCTGAGGCTTCCTTTTTTCTTGATTGCAGAATGTAATATATAGTTTATAATTTTCATATAAAAATTAAGATATATCCTTATTTATGTTGCATCAATTGCTATAGAAATAAAGTTAATTATTATTATGTTCATTATTTTAAAGAACTCCACAATTCTTTTAATAGGAGGGAATTGTGTAAAGTAAAGATATTCACTTAACTACTAAAAAAATTCTATACCAATTCTATTCTGAAATGTCTTTCATTCCATTACAGTTAGTGTGATAATTATGGCAAGGGGAATTCACATGTACTTATACACATGTTACTTATAAGTGAGAATTATTTTTGAAACAGCAGATTTCACTTTTTACATCATCATCAGGTCTAAAACTGAAATAACTTTAGTTTAACTTAGTTAATTACTTACAGCTCTGATGATGCTGTAAAAGTCAAAACTGCCCGGCTATTTCAAAAATAATTCCATAGTATAATTAAATAATATGTGAAAAATAGTCGTGGAACTTTTACTTTGATGTAGAACTAAACCACAAAAAATTGTAAAATCATTAATGTTTTAGTAATAGATCTAGAGGTGATGATGTATTCATAATAACTATACCAATTATATAAAAAAGTGTCTAGACATGTGAATTAACTTACTTATTTAAATACTTGACATTTCAACCAAGATACAGGTATTATTTTCAACTCAAAGTGGTAATAACCATTACTCAGTAATATTTTTTTATGACACCATTCCTATAGATATTTTATAGAAGTTCTGTAGACACCACTATTCCACTCCATTTCTTTTCCAGAACCTTCTCAGTAGGTCTTTTCCAAAGTAAGTCATTAGACTTGATTTCTATTTTATTTCCGGATTTGACAATTCATTCACTACCATTGGCCATAAGCTGTGAGCACCATCCAAGAACCCGTTTACTTTAAGTATTAATTCTATCACAGATGTAACCAATCTACTATTTTTGAATTTAAAACATATGTGAATAAGTCTATTACAAACAAAAATAAAATTATTATCTCCTGTCAAAAACAGTTGCATAATGTGTCTAGATCAAGAAAACACAATTCATTCTCAATATGCATATCTCTGAAATTTAAAAGAATTAGACTGCACTCCACATCTGAAGAGCTAGAAATTCTATGTTTATTTGTGTTTAATATTGAGTTTTGCAACTTAACATTTGATTCTATCATGGAAATGTCAATGTTGACCAAATAAATAAACTCATAAATAAATAAACTATCTCATGTTTCAAAATACCAAAAAGTTAAAGTAGTTTTTTAAAAAACGTAATATCTAATAGTTTTGTTATTTATTCTAACTTCAGGCCTATGATATAGTTTACAAGTGAAATGAATAGTCATAATCATTAATATCCTAGAAGAATAACCATAATCATTAATGTCCTAGGTGGTCTAGTTGTTCGCGCTTCAGACTTACATTTTGGTAGTACCTTGGTTTGGTAGTCCAAAACCCGCCACATACCAATGAGTTTTCCTAACTTAAGTACATTTTCTTAGTGCTCTTACGAGATGAAGAAATACATTGTGAGGAAACCCAGGGTTAGTGCCCGATAGGGCGACGGACCTGCCACCTGTGATATAATGAGATCCCAATATCGTCGGCTAATCTTGGGTGCATATGTACCTCTGCCTATCCCTTCGGGGATATATGCTTGACAACATTTTTCTTCTGGAGCACTTGGAAACTGCTTGCATTGTAAGGCGTTTAGAAATTAGCGGTGGTTCAGAGGCGAAGTCGCGGTCAACGATAAGTTTGACTTAGACACGCGTTAAGTTGGGTCCATGACCGCATTTTTGTATCCCAAATGTCTAGGCTCGAGTCTCGACCGTATAATTTGGTCCATCCTGCTCTCGCTTTAATGACGGCTAATGTTATATGGGCAGGGGGGCTCGTTTGATTTATTGCTGTTAGATAACCGCCTATATCTAATAACTTAAGTGGACTGTGTAGTGTTTAAATGTATGATACACGTGTTCAGGTCGATGATAAAGTATGTAGAGTAGACGACGACGTAATGTTTTCTGAGGGTCTGTTTGTTGCGTGTCGAATTTCCTTTTCTGTAGTTCAGGTTCGAATCCCGCTATGTACCAATAAGTTTTCTAACTTAAGTACATTTTCTGAGTGTTCTTACGTTGAAGGAGAACTTATTCAAATATTTTGCCATCGGCACTAAATTTTCTATCTTTACTACACAGTGTAGCAAAGCGCGCGTGGACTTTCATTTCGGTAGTCCTAAGTTGAAACGCCGCGATGAACCAAAGAGTTTTTCTAACTTAAGTAAATTTTCTGAGTGCTCTTACGGTGAAGGTCAACATCGTAATGAAATCCGTGATTTGTGCCGAATAGGGTGATGAACTTGCCCCTGTAATATGGGACGTAATACTGTCGGTGATGTCTTTGATCATATTATGTGCCTCTGTCTTATTATTTTGCATATGGGCGTGACGATAATTATTTTGTTTGTTCTCACTGTAGATGTTTGTACTTAATAGTTTTGTCTAAACATCAATATTATCGCATTTTTTGTAGTTTGTAGTGTGATAAATGATAATTCATAATCTACAGTAAATAGCCTTACATAATAGCTGAACTAGACTAGCCGAAAATATTTTTTAATCAGAACCAGTAGTTCCTGCGAAAAATGCGTTTAACCGAACAATTTTTTTAGCATGATAAAATTGGTCTATTATATTCATAACGTAAAATCGTAAAAATCAAATTGAAAAAAAAAATTTATCCAACTTTCAATCCAAAATCCAAAGTTACCTAAATTTTTGTGTTTCCCCGCTCATTAAATATGACTGAAAAATAGTTATTAACTTTCATTTATTAATCGTGTTTATATTGAATAAAAAGCTCCTACAATTTAGAATACGAAGCTAAATATCGCCACCATTTACGGAATTAGAATAGCTCGGTCGGAAAATCGGGCACCTTTCGGGGTTCTAATCTAGGTCAGATTGTTTCTTAAATTTTTTTCTCTTTTTATATTAACTATTCATATTTCATCTGTAATAGCATAGTGAGTATGATTCCAAAACACACGATGTACTAAAAAAAACACCGAACAAAACTCGGTCATTCAGGTACTATAATCCTTAAACATAAACGAAGACAGTAATTGAGGTCCTGGTACAGTTGCGGGCGATGACGTTTTTATATAATACATAATATTAAGACAGCAAACAAGCACACGGGCCACACATGTTGTAAGTGGCTACCCTACCCTCCGAAACGAAACGAAAAGTCCGAACAGGCTTTCTTATGGCTGCAGGAATAGGTAAAACGGTGGATCCCTACCCGGGCGAGTTGCTGGCGTTGTTGCACAGCACTCTACCACCGGTGATAATATTTTTTAGGGTTGATAATGCTAATATTTCCTCTGACATAGGTAATCAGAGTAATTGTTTACTTTTATTTTGCATGCAATGTTAATATTTTAGGCATTATTTATTTAATTATCTGTTTTAATATCGTCGTTATGTTATCGTTATTCTGGATTATGTGATTATATTATTATATTATCCAGTGATCATATTAGAAGTGACCCAGTTAACCTATGCTAGCCTCACAAGCGGGCAGCTCGTATGAGGCAAGCACAGGTAGGGAGGCTGGCAATAGCAAAAAAAATGAGTCCTTTTCAAACTCACAGTATAATCAAAAGCTTACCAGGTAACGAGGCAATAAGGGTGTTCCTTAATTATACATATCTGTGCAAAAGGGCACGTTCGCCTTGACCGAGAACCAGTTGCGGTTACCGTATATGTGCTTTTATGCTAATAGGACTTACGCGTATGGAACTAAGGTATTCTATATTTTTCATAGTCGGAAATTGGTGAAACTTCCACATATTTATAATTTAAAAGAAAAAAGCACGTATAGTTTTTCATATTTTATTAAACTGTAACTGAAAATAATTTTTAAAATAGATATAAAATGCGAACGTGGATGGATGTAGTTATCCGGAGAGACCTCAGTTGATATTGCACCACCAAATCTGAGGGTGGTGTCAAAATTTTGTATGGAGAGATTAATGAACGTGCAGGAAGCTAGGCCAGTATGCAGTGTCGTGACACTTGACACTCGGTACTCTGCCTACCCCGCAACGTACCTGGTAGAATGTATCTATTTTTCAAATAGCTCACCGGTTTTGCTTTTTACACTATCATCAGGGCTAAAAATTAAGTTACTTAAGTAACAGTATTTAAGAGTAACTTAGGTTTTAGCTAGTATACTTTAACTATTAGACCTAATGGTGATAAAGAATACAATGTAGTGTGATCTTAGCGTTATAGAATGCAATATGCTTCATGACTATTTATGTATAAACACTGACAGCTCATAAATTGTTTATAATGAATAATGTACTCTGAAAGTTGAATTATTTGTACGTTTTGTTATTAAATGAGCTGTAACAAATAAACGTTCACCCTGTTGGTAGTTGTACCTACCACTTAATTTATAAACAGTCACACAACTATGGAAATGTTAACAAATTCTATAAATTCTAAACTATTATATAAAATGTAAAAAAAACCGCCAATTTGGTAGAGCGTGGTCAGTGTCCGTTTCCGAAAGAGATCCCGGGTAGGGCAACTTGTTCTATTAGATTTTTCATGTGTATTAAAAATTTGTTATTTTAAAAAACATAATATTGATCTGGATTAGATTTTTGCCCATAATGGCGATCGACTTGTCACCTACAACATCATGGGCTCTGTCTGCCTCTGCTTACTCCTTCTGGGATATGGGCGTGTTGGAAATGTAGGTAAGCTACTTCAGGAGATAACCAAATAATCTTACCAGCTTGCGTTAGTTATTAATGCAACGTTTACTAGGAATCATTAGGTAGAGTTGAAACGTTAAATGCATCATAAGAAACACTGAGTGAGACCGTTGATAAGGCTCAGCAAAAGTGTACAGGGGCGTCGAGAAATGTGTATAAATGGGAGGTAGCAGCTACTTTTTTAAGTCGTCACCATTTATGGTGGGTTGTTTGCAGATCGTTTTGATATATGTACACACATATACGGAACTAAAATGAAAATAAGTGTAATTGAAATAATTGCGGGTATTAAAAAATATTTTAGTTGTGCTGTCACCGTGTTTTTGTACAGGCCACTGAAGTTAAAGAAAGTATCATTCATTCGCGTTGATAGGTACCTACAGTCATTATGATTTTCTATATAAATAAATAAAATTGCATTGTCTATGTAATATTAAAACAATCGCTTTTTACTAAATGCATATGTATGTTTACCTTATATACGAAAGTAGTATTTTTTATAATTTTTGTCCGTCTGTCTGTTTGTATCCGCTTATCGTTGGAGCGGCTAGTTTGATTTTGACGCGACTTTCATTGACAGACAGCTGATGTAATAAGGAACGGCTTAGGTTACTTTTATTTTAGAATGTTATTGTAGAAATAAAATATTTAAATAAAAACGCGGACAAAGACGCGGGCATAAGTAGTTAAACTGTATAGATGAGAATGTCGGTGGCTGTAGGTACCTGGGGGACCAAAGTTAATGTTCCACGACCAAATTGCACGTATATTATCTGAAGGTGGTGTCAAGAGTCTCCGAAACCGGTGTGTATGTATCACGAGTGTGGAGGAAGGTAGGCATGTAGGAATAATGACACTTGGCACTGTCGTTTAAGCTTGAGGAACAACCGGGCTAACGCTAACTAATGATACTAATGATCATGATGACACAGTACCAGAACACCAAGTTTCAGCCACACCATCTCGAAACGTGGCGGTCGTTCACCGCGGGATTCTGTAGCCATTTTTTGCCTCGCACTACACAGTAGAACAAGTTGCTGGCGGCGGCGTCTGTTAAACCCAACTTAGAGGCCTAAGAGATTATTAATATCTGAATAGCATTTGTGGTCGAGCGAAGTCGATGTTCGACTTTGACTTAACTTATTCTACGAGCTTTTTCAGTTTGTCTGAAATATAAAATGTTGTCTGGGAATGGATTTTGCGACGGACTGACCATCTGACGCATCATGGAACCTAATATCGTTGATGTGTAGTGATATTATATGTATTCTCTGCGTACCCCTTCGGGAATATTCGCGTAATCTTTATATTATACTTACTATCAGGTGAACTCAACGACTATATAGGAGTGATTATTAAAATCACTCCTATATAGTCGTTGAGCCAAATAACCTTCCAATAAGTTAGTATATTGTAATATGTTTTATCCCGTTTGTTATTTTTTAAGCGACATCAAAAAAGGATTTGGTTCTCAAGTCGTTGAAACCTTTTTTTTATAATATATGTTCACCGATTATTTGAAGACGCCTGAATCGATTTGGATAATTCGTTTTTGTCTGATGATGAGATCCTGGAGAAATCAAGAGAACTCTTCAAATTTTATAGGCACATTTGAAATGATTTGAAATGATACATGGATAGGTTCAGAGGTGACATATAAATTTTATGGTGATTGGTTCTGTACTTTTTGACATTAAAATGCCTCAATGACATGTTAATCTAGATGAAGTCAGGTTTTTTGCTGTTTTACTGCGTTATAATTATTGTGTCTGAGGCTTAGCTTACTCATACTAAACTTCGCGAAGTTTAACATGCGCAAATTGTGGTCTACTTCTTCAATAATCTTGGTTTTCCCCAATTATTGGTTTCCAGCATATCGAGTATATAAGTACGTCAAATGTCAATCGTAATCTGTGATTGTTTATAATCATAACTCTGACGAGTGTATATACTGAGGTCAGTAGGTCCCCATTTAGTTGTATCGGGTACGTATCCAATCATCAAGGTCTACATAATCTTGAGTGGGATTTTCTACGCACAATTTCAATGCAATTCAATGCAAACATGCTCCGATAGTTCAGTCGTGTGAGAAGAATGAAAGATGAAAGTTTGACGAAACAGATTTAGGGAGAGCGGAGAGGCTTTGGTTGATATTATCCTTGTGCCAAATCGCAGTAGTTGTATGAAAAGAATAGTCTCTTAGCTGTCTTTTTCCAAAAAAAAAGATACTCTCTGCCTATTCTGTAGGGATCCTGGTGTAAAGGTACATATGTGGCATACATATGTTTCGATCAAACCAACGCTTTAGTGTTATAGGAAGTGGCAGTGGTCTGGTCAAAGTTTTTTTAGAACCGATGGTCGGTGGAGTAGACGGGTGGGTTCTCGAAAGAAGACCGCATCTCGGTAAGCGTAGCGTTGGGCGCCCTCCGGTCAGGTGGACCGACGACTTAAAGAGATTAGCTGGTAGTGACTGGATGATGAAAGAGGGAGATCGGGTTTTATGGCGCACTCTGGGCCTATGTCCAGCTGTGAACCAAAATAGGTTGATGGTGATGATGATGATGAAGCGCATTATTAAAAAACAAGGCTGCTCCTAGACATTGGTTAGTTGTGTACTTATAAATTAGACATTTCAATATTATGTGGGATAGTAGTATGTAGTATTTGTTAATGACTAATACAGAACATATTTATTCATTAATTAAATTGGGTACCCTACAAAGAATTTTTAGGGTTCTTTGTAGGGTATCTAAAAGATAAAAACAGAACCCTATTACTAAGACTCCGCTGTCTTTTCGCCAGTCTGCCTGTCACCGGACTCAAGACCTGCGATAACTGGACAGTTGGAATTTTTACAGATTATATATTTCTGTGGCCATTATAACCGAATAAAATAAATATATAAAGGGTGAAATAAAAACAACAAACGTAGTGTTTTTACAGTTTGTACAGACAATGCTACGGAACTCTTTGTGTCCGAGTCCGACTCTCACTTGTGGTGTTTTAATTAACAAGAAAATATTCGGGTCGGGTTATATATATTCATTTATTTCTTTATGTATTTATAAATTTGTGCACAAAAATGTACAAAGGTGGACATAATGCCACATGGTATTCTCTACCAGTCAATCTAACATAATTAAAAATATACATGTAGGGGTACACAGAATGATTGATTAAGAATATTTTATGTAAATAAAAAAATATTAAAAATTTATACATATAAATATTAAATAATAAAAAAATCACAGTTAAAACAAACATGTAACCGTTAATGGCGATTTTACCCTTCCTGTCTACAATCAACACTACTAACCCAATAAGAATATTCATTTTCTGTAGTCACTTCCTCAATGTTGTAATAAATTAATAAATAATAATGACTTCTTTCTTTTGTATTGTTATTTGTAATTGATTTCCCTATTGGGTATTTCACAACGAGCGGCGACTGTTGGCTCATTTATATTTCGTTTTTGAAGAGATACGCCCTTCACTTATTACTAGCTGAGCGACTGCAATTAACTCTAGTGATAATATTTCTAAACTTATAGCTTAATTTTTACAAATGTAAATTTGTTTGACTGTGGACCAAATGAAAAGCATTTTTTTTTAATTCGGTATGTTTCTTATACCCATACTACGTCACCCCCTCAATGTTAACTGGAGGTCATAACAACATACTTCTGAAAACTGAATAAAAATCGGTTAAGCCTTTTCTGAGATTAGCGTACACAAACATACAAACAGACAAAGTTAAGTAAAAGCTCGCCAATAATGTTTTTTAAATAAATTTTCCATGTACAGACAGCGATTACTTATAGTTTTATTGTAGACGTATAGATCATGATGTTCATTGGAAGAGGTATTTTGTAGACTCGGTCCCTTCATTTGATCTCCTGATGTCAATTGATGGATCACAATTGGTCTATTTGGGTCGACCTCGCTCGTGGCACCCGATGCAATTGCAAATTATTGCGGTTTAGTATGTGTGTGTTTTTTTATGGGATACAGCGAACAGGCACACGGGTCTTCTGATGGTAGGAGACAACCGTGGCCTATAGACACCATAGATGTTGCAGGTCCGCTGCTGCCCTATAGTCGGCTTATGTGCAAGTCTACCGGCTACCCTACCCTTC
>DVZL01007367.1:0-10786 GCA_018236625.1 Lasaia peninsularis
GTCTAACACCCATAACACAAGCATATAATTTGCTTACGTTGAGGTTAAATCAATTTGTGTAATTTTTTCAGTAATATTTATTTATTTAACATTTACATCAATTATAATTAGATTATAATTTTTTATCCTTTTTCAACATAACCAAATATATCAACCCTCTTGTAGATTTCAGGATATTGTGTCCAATATCAAGATGAACATTTCTCAAGAATGGGTACCTATTATGGTTCGTAAAATAGTCTATAGTGTTACATAATAGTGTCCGCAGTTAACCTCTAATATCATTGTGTCCAATGAACCTTTGTCAAGTACAGCAGTCCGACTTACACCTACGAATTTAATTTGAAGATTTACAAATAGACCCATAATTGACGGAACAACAAACGTAAACTGGCATTAAACTGATTCTGTCCAAAGTTAACCTTTGATACTATTTGAATAATCTTTTGCCATATAAATATCGACAGACAATTTTGTGGCTATGTACTACACGTGTATATACATTTTTTACAAATGAATCCATAATAATTAAAATCTTATATAAATATCTCATATCACAGTATCCGTTGTCTCATTCCTTCTCGATCGATTTTAGTGTGACTGTTTATCCATCCATATAATAAAAAAGAATCGCTAAATGTCCAATGCCAATTTCCCCAATTCTTTTTTATAGTATTCCTTGAAGTATGAGGATTTATGGGAAAGATCGTCTGAATATTTTTGTATAATTTCAACAAACTATAAACTCCGTCCTTGACCTTTCTATGTAGATACAAAATCGTACGAGTTTATGTTGTGCTGTCTTATTTTATTTTAATACGTATTACAATTAATCCTAACTAGCTGTCCAGGTGAACTTTGTACCACTTCACTTAAGGGTATGAAAAATAGATGTTGACCTATTCTCAGACCTACTCGATATGCACTGAAAATTTAACGAAACGGAAGAAAATAAAAAATATCTGTCTCATGGTTCAAAGCTACCTTCCAATTTTTAACCAAATCGGGTTAGCCGTTCTTGGGGTATAGCCGCCTGATCGGCGTCTGCTGCGTTGCCATTATAAACTATTTCACAAGGTAATGCCTTAAAGCCCATATTTTAACAATATTGTTTTAGGCGAGGCGTAGCAGGGACGTGTAAGTGAGCTACGACCTTTACACACACATATAGGCCAATGATGGACCTTAGAAACAGATTACACTGTTATCAAACCTGTAATATCATCGGGTTCAACAAACCGTTGTCACGTACAACAGTACCGCCAAGTACACTTACGTATTCAACACCAACATCCACGACAACGGTGCTCACGTTTATTTCCGCATCCGGTTTATTAGCTTCAGTTTTGTTTTTAATAAACACTTATAGGAAATTACTCTTAAATCAGTGGAGGCAACAGTAAGACGGAAGCATCATTTTTGCGTACTTGATTTCCAAATCTGAACACGCTAGATACGAGAACTGACCTCATTGTAGTGGGAATAATTGGGTAAGAAATTCGTTTGCAGAATTCTACAAAAACATGGTCCATCCATCCATCCGCTTGTTTGCCTTTCTATAACAGAATAAAAACTAAGACGATCTCTAGTTTTCTAAAGAAATATTTAGTTTAACATATTTATAAAATCCTCCTTACTAAATATTATAAATATGCGAAAGTAACTCTGTCTATCTGTCTGTATGTTACGCTTTCACGCCTAAACCACTGAACTGATTTTGATGAAATTTAGTACAGAGATAGAGTGGACCTTGAGGACTGACATAGGCTACTTTATAACCGACTACATTTAAAAATAGGGTATGTTTTTACGCAATAAGTATTATTATTAGTATTAGTCGGAAAAATGTCTGCCCTTTGAAAGTTGTCTACGTTATTAAAATAATTCACGCGGGCGGATAGCTAGTATTAAAATAATTGTGTTTTTTTATAAATTGTTCAATATTTGATTTAGTAAATGTTGTTAGATATTGTTTTATGTTAAGGGCATTGTATGGTACTTAAGATAAATCAACTACACAATATTTTGTTTGTTACGTATTTGACCAGATAATTTTTTTTTGCTATTATGGCTCAAAAGCCTTTGATTAATTAAAAACTTATAAAGATGATGCTAAAAGTAATATCTGGAGTTTACACTCCTAACAACGAGCTATCCCGAATATGTAGTATTGCTAACTCTTTTTAAATTAGACAACATCAAAACAAATCAGCATTTTAAGAGTGAGATAGTCACCCTTATTAGATGTTTAATATTACGGACAATAACCTTATTGTTAACAATGTAAGACCGTGAAACTGAAGGTTACAAGAAAAACAAGAGATTGACTTGAACGGTTGAAGAGAAACGGTGCGTTTGCGCAAGCACCCTGCTTTGCTGATAGTAAAATCTAAAAGACAACCGTAGCCAAGAGATAACATAACGTCATTATGCCTAACAGTCCGGCTACAGGATAGCCTGACTGTTAGGCCTAATACGCAATTGAGTCTGTCAACGTATAACATTAATTATTGTAAAACCTTTTCTTTTAAAGATTTAACAAAAAATACAATCCAAGAAAATTTAAAGACGTTAACGAAATAACTTTTGGTATGACAAGGATTATAACTACTTATATCTAGCACGCTAATTTCTAATTAGAAAGAAGTGGAAGAAATATTTGTCACAACCATGGACGTAATAATTACCTATACGTCCATTATCACAACAAAAGATAATGTTTAAATTTTAGTTTGCACGAAGAAGACGTGATTTAAAAAAATATATAGGTACTTGTTGTCGCGATTGAAACATGTACGTCACAGTATGTATTATTCTACTCTTTGTACGTCACTGTCAGTTGGTTATTTATCAAAACGCCAATTGTTATGAAAATATTTTGCAACGGTTTAATATTTTCTAATCAAATAGTTTTTATTTATTTTGTTATAATATTATGTTGTTGACCATTATTATTATTTTTCTTTATTTTAGTTTACACTAAGTTTCACATTTGGTTTAAGTTTGTATGAGAGCTATGTACTTAGATTTGTCGTTTGTTTTTCGCTAATGTAAAATATAACATTGGTTGAATGATGGAGGAAGTCCGCCAGCTGGTGCAGGAAGAAGGTAGAGAAGCGAGAAACCTAGTGGCCTTTCATGTGGCTGTAGATACACCAGGTAATAATTATCTTAAGAAGTACGTGGTTTACTTTGTTACGATTCCAAGACGTGGGTGTCATGGTTAGGCGTGATCATATTGTATTTGAAAAAGAAAGAAATTAAGGTATATAACTATGCATTATTTTAACATCATAAATAAAAAGAATCCGACACATGGAGCTTTTTGAATGCTACTCATTACATAGGCCCAAATAAAAGTTAGAAAACGTATTAACTCGTTAATCTCTAATAAAAAAAGATAATATTTCGATTATAAATTAACTATTAAGTTATATGTAGATCTTCACACTAGGTTCCTTGCAGGGTAGGCACAGAGTATATAATCCCTGCATGCTTGCCTAGCTTCCTCCACATTCATTATTCTGTTCATGCATGTACGCCGGTTTCGGAGACATTTTTAAGTTAACTATTAAGTTGACTTCAAAAAATGTTACACATTATTTTCCATATTTGTGGACAAATTATTTGCCATTTAACTTGTTCAAACTATATATAACATCAAACACACAACCTATTCTGAAATAAAACTGGCCTGTGCAAGTGCAAGAAATAATAACTGCAAAAATTTAATCCATAAAATAATATACACATAATATACATAAACACTAGGGCAATAAAATAAGACAAACATGGGATCACAATATGTAATATTTGTTGACCCAGGTGATGCCCTTATTGTCCTTCTTTTTCTCTTGATGCTGAGCAATTTTGTTAAGCATAGGAGGAAAAATAGCCACTTTTTGCCTGCCCTTCGAACTACACTCTTTATTTTTATTCCTTACTCTTTTAATTCAAACTGAACATAAGCTGTACAGTTTGCATGAGGTGTATTATGGCATTACAGGTGTAAGATAGATAATAGTAGTTACTGTGTTGAGTAGGTACACAAAGTGAGAGATGTTGAGTAGTCTTAGATTCCTAATACCTCCACTCAAACCCAAACCTTTCTTGGGTATGAGTTGGTGTTTTCTGATTAAAAATAATACTGAATAACAATAATATTGGTAGCCTTAGACGCCTTGCCCGGTATTTCGATACATGGTCAAATTTACCCAGTCCAAAAATAAATTTTATGCACAAGTTTTGGAGGAGCTCAAGCCTATCAAGTGGCTCATTGCCGAGTTCCTTACTGTTCCCTGTCGATATATATAAATAAAAAAGCATGCCATATAATTTAGCCGGTCGGCTTCTGCTGCGATGCCATTGTAAACTATATTGCAAGGTCATGCCTTAAGGCCCATATTTGAATGTTATTTTTTTAGGCGAGGCGGGGCGGGAACATATAAGTGGGCTACACCTTTACCTTTGTGCTTTACCTTTAGACTACTGCACATATAAAATTATAGTTCTCGAATATGAAAAAGATAGTTTTTGGAATAAAATTATAGTTGGTACACACTTTACTATTTAATCTTCTTAAAAATCCATTATAAATTAATGAGTTTGCCGAAAAAGTTACAAAATCCAAAAATAAAAGACCTTTTTTTTATTGACCTAAGTAACTTAATTGTATCTACAAAATTTTTCTCTATCACGTAGTAGCAGATTTACAAAGCATGTACATTTCAAACTTGTTTGCTAAAAAAGCTAAAATAAAAAAATTGTCATAAAAGCTGTCATTGAATTGTTCAATTTCGAGCAACATTAAACTTTGTGATCCTCCAAAAGTGATAGATAGGAGCATGTGTTAGGTACTCATCTTAGCAATCCTGGGGGAATTAGAATGTGCACTATTGTATAGACGCATTTGTTTCATTTTGCACAATTTGAAATGTCAAATTCAATAAACCTAGAACATCTAAGAACATGATCGCGTCAAGACTATAGTGCATATTCTAACCCCCCAGTATTTCTTATTCATAAAATACTTTAATTCAAATATTTTATCTTATTTCACAGCACGTGTAGCGCGTAAGCCACCGAAAGCCTTACCCCCAACCCGTCGTCTTCCTCCACGAGCTACACGGCTGCGTTCAGCTTCAGCCGGTCGGGACAAACGCTCTGAACTAAGAGCTCGATATTGGGCTTTACTGTTTGGAGATTTACAAAGATCTGTAAGTTTATTTGTCATCTGGTATAAATAGAACAAGTGTTTTAAATTTCTTTTATTTTTATTTTCTAAAAACATCAGGTTTTTGTTAACATAATATCATTTTTAGTCGACCTCTACTATGTGTTTAAAATTTTTCATTTTTGCCAGGTCAGTAAAAATATGAATGTTATTTACCTTAAAATTTTTTCCATTTTAACCTCACAAAAACCTTCAATGTGCCAATGTAAAGATAATCAAATTGATCAGTTTTTGGTACATGTAGATTGTTGATACATGTACACATAATCGTGTATTTTATTTTATAATAATATTTGTAATATATTTTTCTAAGGTTTTAAATATTTAGGATGGTATCCTTTTTCACTAGGTTATGATTTTCTAATTTTGGAAATGTACATATTGTATGCGGTACAAGTTTCTGTGACTTGTTTGAGTGGGTGTTAGTTTACATTTTTAACTATTTTTTTCTTTTATATCCTTAGCGAAACAAATAATCCCAGGATCAAAACTAAAAACTTAAGCATCAGTAGATTTCCATAAACATGTTTGATTTAAAACATATCTTTTATGGTTTTTTTTTATAGTATAAGACAGCGAACAGGCACTCGGGTCTCCTGATGGTAAGAGACTACCGTGGCTTATAGACACCATAGATGTTGCAGGTGCGCCGCTGCCCTGTGGTCGGGCTGTTAGACCTTATGTCATTATGGCGGCAGGAATAGGTAAGGCGATGGATCCCTACCCGGGCGAGTTGCTGCACAGCACTCTATCACCAGTGGTCATGTTGGTAGTAACCCAATTAACCTATGCTCGCCTCTTACGAGCTGCCTGGTAGGAAGGCAGTTGGTCTATTCTACACAGAAGACCCGGACTAACACAAGGAAAAGTTAAAGGGACCTGTTAGTGTCGTTTAGCCTCGAGAACGCGCCGTTAATATATGACGTACATTCTTCTAGAAACGTCTCTTAATTCTTTTAGCTTGTTGTCTTTCAGTTCCAAAATGTTGGGCGGCAACAGTGTTATCGCTACTTACTGTATTACAGTATCGCGAACGCGTGTGACAGCTTCCGTCGTTTTTTATTTGCATAAGTACGTGCAAATATTGTGCTAACATTACATCTTACTCGAACTGCTTCCAGAGTAATCACCTGTTGTTGTAGCTTAGTTTTATTTTTAAAAGAATTATGTTTGTATTATCAAAACAGTTTTAAGTCTTTTATTTAAATTTGTTAAGTTTATTGACTTAGTTGTCTTGCATATAGTTCGTTTGCGAGATATTATTTACCGCACACGATATTGTAATGTTGACTAGACTTCGTTTGTGGCTTCGCTTCCTCGTCTACTACTGATACCAGTACTGAAGCGATCAGGATACAGTTTTATTTGTATACTGACGGACTCCATTGTCCGTCTTGCTGCTTTAACAAGAAATACTAAAAATACAATAAATATAACAAAAAAACGTGATCTTTTGCAACAAAAAGTGCTTGCCAAATTACTTTGTAGCTTTGTCGTTGTTTTTTTTTAAGACAGCTGCGAAGATACAGGTCTTCTGATGGTAAGAGACAACCGTGGCCTATAGACACCATAGATGTTGTAGGTGTGTCGCTGTCCTGTGGTCGTGCTCCTTCGGATTGGAACACGACAACCTCATTATGTCGGCAGGAATAGGTAAGGCGGTGGATCCCTACTGGGGCGAGTTGCTGCACGGCACTCTACCACCAAAGATTTTGCTAGTGGCTCAGGTAGCCTATGCTTACCTGTTACGAGCTGCCTAGTATAGAGGCAGTCAGTTTATTTTGCACAGGGAACCCGGACCTACACGGGGAAAACATTCACGTTTTACAATAATTGTAAGTTTACGGATTAAATAAATTCTTTAGTAACTTCGTATCTACGCTGTTTGAGTCGCGAAAAGTTTTACTGATGAATGTATTGTTAGATATTATCACATCAAGTGTTCTTAGATAGGTTGCGTAAAATGAACTCGGTTTCTTTGAAAAGTCATTGTATGTTTTTAACATTAAATAAAAGTACCTTCACGCCTATTATCCCCGAAGAGGTAGGCAGAGGTGTGCTAGTATACCCACGACTCATTAGTCCAGAAGATATACTAGAACACACCCACGATTAGCCAAGGTCCCTAGGGCCCTGATGTAATAGGTGGCAAGCCTATCGCCACTTCGGACACATTCCGATCCCGGGCAATGTAATGCTTACTCAGAAAAATATGAAAAACATTTAAGAAAAGTTGCCCGACCTGGGAATTGAACCCGGGACACTACGTGGCAAACGGTCTTAACAGGTGACACCTGTACCGTTACACCACAGATATACCATTTTTAATAGTATACTTTCGATAATAACGATAATAATCATATCGATATTAAAAAGTTCTAAAAACTGGATAAGTTCAAGTCGACCTCATATACGAAGGGTTCCACACCATTATCTACGTATAAAAGCGGCAAAAAATCATGGTCGTTATATGGGAGCACCTTTATTTTATTCTGCTTTTAGTATTTATTGTTATAGCGGCATAAGAAATACATAATATGTAAAAAATTCAATTGTCTAGCTGTCAAGGCTTACAAGATACATTACAAATAGGCATTTTTACCCTTTGAGAACGGGTCCCTAAAAATTAACATGACTTTAAATAACATTAAACAACGCGATGTAAAAATGTTCTTATATATGGTTAGCGCCGTTGGGTTTTCGCTTATGTACTTGTTTATATAAAAAGATAGTGTTTCGTTATTGTGAATTTATAGTGACATTGATAGAGGCTGTTGAGAACATCTAGATGTTTATATTATTTATGGTAGGTGCGTATAAAACGTATGGAGATGTTCTGAGAACCGCGGGTGTTTACCTCATTTTACGATAGTTTCCTTATATACTTAGGTCTGTACTATTGCGTATTATCGCACGTCTTATCTGTTGTTCATCTTGAACAGTGTATTTTTTTATATGACCAATTATTTTCCATTGTAAATAGATATCGTTGTCATATTTAAAATTTTATTTAATTAATCAAATTATATTAAAATTCGGTAATAGACGGACAGACAGTAATACTATCTAAAAGACGAAAAAATTATAAGTGCGGCTCCATATTTATACTATAACTAGTGACGACTTCACACGAATATACTATACATGTTATATACATAAAAACCTTCCTATTGAATCAATCCATCTATTGAAAAAAACCGCATCAAAATCCGTTGCTTAGTTTTAAAGATTCAAGCATACATAGGTACAGACAGAGAAAGTGACTTTGTTTTATAATATTTAGTGATTATTATAAAAATGAAGGGCACCCACGCTTATAATTTCGAACGATTTTTTAAAAGAATATTTTTAAAAAAGCGTAAATTTATAACCTCATACTTTGGAATTTAGTGCCTCAAACTTGCTGCTGGTTTAGTATGTTGTAGAAAGTATGATTAGGTGAGTATATATGTGCTGAAATAAGACATGATAAAAAGGTAGACACTCAGGGCACTGGTTGAGATGGATGTGAAGAATATATATAGGTAGGAGTAATGTATAGACCGGCGCGTGGTAGAGTGGGGGTGTATGAGTGCAGATCGCTGCAGAGCGTGTGTTGTTGCAGCGGCTGCAGTTTGGTGCTGCTCTGAGGCCGCTGATGCCGGCCACCGCTCGCTGCAAGGTACGCGCTGCATGGACCTTGCCTTCTGGAATGTTCTATGTCATGTTCTAGGGCTGCGTTGCTGTATACAAGTCTCATGACGACTGTTACTCATTTCGTCTATCGCTAATTTATCGTTTCTAATCTTCAATCGCTTAAATGGGCAATTATTCATCTTATCGTTTTATCATTAAAGGGTTTTCTGTCTTGATATAGTTTACAAATCGGCACTAGGAATAAAATGCTTCATTTCTCATATTTAACTGTAGTGTGAAATATCACATGCATGAGATAATTACATAAAATATTCCAAGATAAAAAGAGAACACTCGATCATTGTCGGTTTGGTTCAAAATTGATATAATTTGTTTCGTAACTATCGTGCAATAGTAACGAAACAAATTGTATCAATTCGTCTCAATGGTCGTCGTAAAAAGATATTTATCTATTAT
Organism: Lasaia peninsularis; assembly: GCA_018236625.1. NCBI lineage: Eukaryota > Metazoa > Arthropoda > Insecta > Lepidoptera > Riodinidae > Lasaia > Lasaia peninsularis. The sequence goes on from DVZL01007367.1 coordinate 9,326, forward strand.
AAAATTAATTACAAATAGGACAATTATCTAAAAGTGATATTCTTACGTGTGTAGTGAGATACCTTAACTTATATTGAGTTTATGGTGGTATTCTTATAAATATGGGAATGCACATGAGGGCATAGTTTCAATTGTTTTTGTTTCGTTGCAAACAACTCGCTCTTGTTATTCTAAATCCATATTTTTTGCAAATACAAAAATATATTTGCATATATTTACTTAATGCTAAAGTTTAAAAATGTAATTTACTAGTTTGAATTTTCAGACACATGCTATATGCGTCTAATTCACATTAACTCTAAGTAGATAGAAGTTTTTCCTAATTGTCTATTTCACATGGTTTTTACCATGGTTTCAGTGAATGTAGAATCGAAGCAAATATTTTATATAAATCGACTTTAGTGTTGAAATAATTTCTATTCCATGGTAGTTTAATTGTGTGAGTTTGGCTTTATGTTACAATTAGTATAACAATTAGATAAATGCTTTACTTCTCAAGAGTAAATAAAAAAGTCCACTGGGTACTAAACTTCTCGGACATATAAAATACTTACAATTAAATGCAAAAAATATATTAAATCTAAATTATATAAAAATGGTTACTGTAATATTGCAGGATATGTGGATGATTAAAAAGACATTCATTAATCTCTTTTATTGTTGTACTAACTGTGCCCGCAATTTTGTCCGTGTTTTTATTTAATTATTTTATTTTATATACTTCTAAAATAAAAGTAGCCTAAGCTGTTACATCAGCTGTCTGCCAGTGAAAGTCCCGTCAACGTCGGATAAGCCGTTTCAGAGATTAGTGGGTACAAACAAACAGACAGACATACAAAAATTTAAAAAAATGTTGTTTTGGTATCATTGTAAATATACCTACATATTAAGTATGCATTTAGTAAAAAACGGTTATTTTAATATTACATACAGATACTCTAATTTTATTTATTTGTATATATAATGGTAAATTTATATATTTGGAAAACAAGAAAAAAGACAAGACCGCTGATTTTCTTTCGTCAGATTTATTCAGTGAGTGGCCGCGTTCCGGCCGGCCGGTATCCGGTGGTAATTTTTTGAATTAAGTATATAGACGCTTCACAAGAATCGCTTGTAAGGTCTATGTGAAATAAAATATTTTTCATTCTTTTTCCGTACTACAGTTGTGTCTGGTTCATCGGTCAATGACGAACCTACAACATCTATGGTGTCTATAGGCCTCGGTTGTCTCTTACCATCAGGGGACCCGCGTGCTTTTTCATTGCCTTATCCCATAAAAAATCATTAAGTAACTTGTAATAGCTAAGCGATCCCAATTGAATTGAATATCAAGCGATATCTGCACAATAATTGCAATATAATAGGTTGGGGAAATGTCCTTACCTACAAAATGATAAAAAGTTATCGAACAAAATGTTACCTACATACTTTAATTAAATGTAAATAAAGTACCAAAAA
>DVZL01007368.1:0-10785 GCA_018236625.1 Lasaia peninsularis
ACCGGGACCCCATCCAGTACCACCCTTGTACCTGGTGGGGGTCCTCCCCGAGGCCCATGGAACATTAGGGCCTCGGTTTTTGAGAGGGTTACCTCCAAACCCAGGGCGCGAATGCGATCTATGACGAAGGCGGATCCCACCTCCACTGACCGCACCGTTTCCCTTAGGTCCCTCCCCCTGGCTACGACCAAAGTATCGTCCGCGTAGCACACTACCCGAATATTGTTAGGCAGCGTGCCGCGGAGGACGTTATTTTGGCAAGTGACGTAAATTAAAGACGACTATACCCACTTAACCACACTATAACAAAGTTGAATGAATGTGTCAAAATATTTGCTTTGACGTGTTTTTACTTTCAGTTTTGTTTTCGCCCATGTTACTTTTAAAATTAAATTTGGTTATATTCAGTTATATTTTAGTTATCAGTAATATTTTGGTTATTTAGTTACATATTTTTTACTTGTAAAGAGATGTGAGAACTCCGTCGCCTCACGAACTAGTGAATAATGTTATAATTTAGGTTGTTTAGTCAGTAACAGTAGGAAGCAAAATCCTCAACCTTGTACCGTCATAATAACATATATGTCTACACGCCAAGTGTCTTGTGGGGTAGGCAGAGGATATCGAGTGCCAAATGTCACGATTCCTACATACTTGCCTAGCTTCTTCCATATTTTATTCTTGATCCTTCCATTATATACTATTTATATTCAAACAGACCGGTTTCGGAGGCTCTTGACACCACTCTCGGAAAACATTTATAATAATGAGCATATCTTAATCATCAGCAGTAAGGTCGTAGAATATCAACCTAGGTACGTACTGTCAGACAGCTACATTTGCATTGTATGTCAACATAATATGTTTCGCTGCTTTAGTAATGTGCTTTTCAAAAATGAATGATTTTATGAAAAAAATAATTTCAAAAATGTACTTTTTTAGGATAGAAGTTCAAATAAAACAATAAAATTAAATGTCAATATATTTTGTTATAATGCCAGAAACTTTCTGAAAATGACATAAATCAACGTATAATCTATGCAACTTGAATATTAATGAACTACTTAGCTCTTTTACTACAAATATATAACATAAACTTAAAAAAACAATATGCTTCAGACTTCATCAAACAATTTTTGGTTTAATTATCTTCAACATTGGCATAAAATACAGTATGACTTGTAATTTGACAACACTATTTCATGAACAATGGCATTATTCCTAACAAATGTTTCAGCTTAACATTTTTAATAACCTCTTACTTAATATTGTTAACACATTTTTTTTAAGTTTTTTATAATAATATCACATTTATAATACATTATTACTATACTAAAGAAAGTGAGATACAGAACTAACATAATACTTTTATTATAATAATGATACTTTTGTTTTACCAACAAAATGGCGGTTAATTTTGACTAATCAAGTACCGTAATATCACGTCACCTAGCTAGATGTTCACTTAGAAATATGAGTTTAATTCCCAATAATAATACAGATTATTCGCTATTGAATGGTAAAATATTCAAAAAAATTTAACATTTTGTGTTGTGCAGTTATCAAATTAAACGTGAATATGTATGCGTTCACCATTGCTGGTTTTTATTTAAAGTTTCGGTTTAAAGATTAGGTACTGTAAATCACCGTAAAAATTGTCGTCTATTAAATTCCACTAAATCGTAGTTCGCCTTAAGGTCTGAACGCACAATTGAACACCCTTACATGTCTCCCAATATACATTACAGAGAGTGATTGCCCATTATGCCGCGACGGTATACGAAATTTCAATAATGCTCAGCAGGGGCACCAGGGGCAACGACGCAAATTGAATACGCGCAATAAGTAGCGCCATCTAGTACTGAAATCACAAAATCGCTTATCTAGATAAATTATACATTTTATAAGACCTGGGTTCTCAATGTTAGTCTAAGACTTTTTTATAAAGTTATAAAAAAGTGAAAATTTTATTATCACTAGCACCGTGACTTACTCGCATTGTTTTTAATGCTTAAAAACTTTTTTTGGATTGCCAATTGTCAATCAAAAAAAATTTTTTAAGTATATATGAAAAACGTAACGTTTAACGTTTGCGTAACGTAACGTAACGCCTGGCATTGGATTTATGTCCGAGGCGTCGAACTTGCCAACAGTCACAACTTGGGACCCTTATATCGGCGGTCAATTATGAGTGCATAATAAACTAGGTACCTACCTCTTCGAGGATCTGGGGAAGATATTTGCTTTAATAAAAAGATCGTGATCGTGATTTTCGCTGAAAATCGGCGAAGTCCGAGTAGAAATCAGAATTCATTTTTTTTATACAAGAGGAGGCAAACGGGCAAGTGGGTCACCTGATGGTAAGTGAATACCGCTGCCCACAAACACCCGCAACACCAGAACTATCACAGATGCGTTGCCGTTATAATTCACTCATAAAAATACATGTGACATTCCTACAGAGTTTGTAGAACGTATCGTTGCACGTAAGCGAAGCTGTTGGGTTAACTTTAGTAAATGAATAAACCTACATACACACATCTAAAACCTACATACAAATATACATCTTTACGCCAAGTTTCTTGCGAGGTAGGCAGATATATTAAGGTTACTTGATACTTGAAGGATTTATTATTCCACTACACAACCACAACCGCAAAAATTGTAATGACTTTCATGTCATGTCTTATATGTCTTGTTTTTATACCATTCTTTCCAGTCTTACTCTTGTACTATTAAGATTTTGTTATGGGGTACAATGCTATATTAGATTAAGTATTAGGGTTAGTTAATTAAGTATTTAGGGGTTTATTTAATCAATTCTAAATGTTCTAAGATTAACATAGCTCCCCCGAATTCCTTTCAAAACTTTTTCATCAATTTCATTTTATTTTCGCTAGGATTTTCCGCTTGTCGAAAGCAGGGATGTTCTTATTCTAGTATTTGGCATCAATCCAAACATCATTCTTCAGTTTATTACCTCTATACAATTGTCATTACTCTCAAACCAAAAGAAATTCACTTGGTATTTTTAGAAGTCAAATCAAATTACTTTTGCTGGGGCTTATTCTCGTTTATTCAGCTGTGTGATTAACCGATAGCGATTTATTTATTTGTTTGTGTTTTTCGTAAACGTTCGGATACTTGCAGTAGAATATAGATCTTTTGATTCTTTTAATCCTTGTGAAGTGGCTTAGCATGGTGGTGATTCTATAGATATTTTTTTCTTTTTTAATTTTTAAAAAAATACTGAATCAATTGCTATGAAATTTACACGAACACTATGAATTAAATTTATTTTACATAAAATAACATTAAAATTGCTTATCTGGTGTGTGTAACTGAAGACACTCGTCGCTTGTAAACTTCAAACCAAGTAAAAGCGAATTGACAGCCTGAAGCCTAGAATATCTTTTATAAGTCGTTTAGCAAGTTCCTTTTCCGCCATATTTTTTATCTTTTTACTATCATGAAGTGTTTAAGTAGACTTCTGAACTTCTTAAGTAATCAAGATTCTGTCATGGGTCCAAGTCCAAGTCCTGTACAAATAATAAAACTGCAAAGAACCGACTTCAATTTTATTACCATGTTGTCTAATGAAGTAAAACCTATTTTAATAAACAAGAGTTATCAAAATATTTTTGGATTTTACGGAGTAATTACGTAACATGATAAATCTTATTCAGTAAATTAGGTCTTACTTTAAATATGGTTCTGTAAATATTTTGTGGGAATGGGTTCATAGGTTTTTAAATATCAACAAAACGAAAAATATGTTTAATATAATAAAATTGAAGTCAGTTTCTTGCAATTTTACTGTGTCTAAACTATTCACAATGTTGCAATTTTGTTACGACCACTACTCTGTATAAAACTACATCTTTTGTTCATTTGCAAATAACTCAGTTTTTAAATTTAAGAAAATATAGAGCTTACTTAAAACGCGAAACTCTCAAAACAACTACATCCAAGAAGACTGATGAAGCCAACATTTTACAACGACACTGAGGAATTTAAAGCTACGTTTACCGTCTGTTTATTTGTTATAAGAAAGAATTTCCTGAAGAATTCTTTTATTTCTTGCGACGTTTAATTGAAATCGTGGGCTTTGCTCCTCGGGTAACCCTATGCATGCCAATGGGTAATTTATTACCCGGGCAGCAATAAAATTTAAACAGATTCTCAACACTTGAATTCAAAGTTGATTTAATTCTATTTGGGGCTTTTCCTACCCCAAATTATTAAGGAGGGATTTAGGTTTCTTTGTCTCAGTTGCAAGTGACCTATTTTAGAATTCAGTGTACATTTTTAATTAAACTTTTAGACATATCCTCTCCTTTTTTAATTAAAGTCGGGGGTTTGATATGGTAGGGTTCAGATATCAAGGTAAAAACTACAATTTGTTCTTTTCCAAGGCTAAAACTTTGTCACTGGTAAATTTTAAGATAATTGGATTTATTTTGACATGTGAGTGATACATGAGTATAAATATACTTTCGATAGCGATAAGCGATTTAAACTACTTTGTTCCATATCTGCATCAAAAGAAACATGAAATAATTACACACACACCCTTAAATTAACAGTAATGCTCGCAGACAACATTTACTTGTAATTAGGGAAAGAGTGGGATTGAAAGGAAGTGTAGGTGTAAAAATTAGAATGGTCATATAGAAAGAATTAAAGATATTGACAAAACAGATATGTATGTGGCTGCCCCGGAAGACCTTAATTGACATTCCACGACCAAATAGCTCGCGTATTATCCGAGGGTGATGTTAAGAGTATTCGTAACCGGCGTGTTTTATGATAAAATATGATGAGAAAATAATAAACGGGGAGGAAGCTAGAGTAGACAAGTATGCAAGGGCACTCGATACTTTCTGCCAACCCCGCAAGGGAGCTGATGTGAAGAAATGTACTTACGTATGTATTTGTTAACCAAAACAAATAAGGGTAAAAGCACAAGTTTGTGTCGATGTCAACAATATACTGGAATTTTAGTGGCTTTAATTAAGAGTATAATACATAATAACAAAACCCGGCCAAGTTTAGTCAGACTGGTGCAAAAGGGCTTCGTAACATTATCTATAAAAAGATAAAATACACCTTTTTTGTATGGGAGCCTCCTTTATGTGTTTATTTTATTTAAATTTAGTTCTTTATTTTAAAAGTGAAAAAATATCATAATTTCTGAAAATTTCAATTTTCTAGCTATCAAGATTTTACGTAATACTAGCTGTCCGCCCACGGCTTTGCCCGCGTGAATTATTTTAATAATAAAGACAACTTTTAAAGTGCAGACATTTTCCCGACTTATAATACTAATCGCGTAAAACATACCCTCTTTTTAATATAGTCGGTTACAAAGTAGCCTATGTCCTTTCTCAATTTCTACTCTATCTCTGTACAAAATTTTATCAAAATCGGTTCATTGGTTTAGGCGTGAAAGCGTAACAGACAGACAGATAGAGTTAGTTTCGCATTTATAATATTAGTACGGATATAGTTTTACAATAAATAAATAAATAAGTAAATATAAATTATGCATTGAAATATTTGCCCACCACATTGTGGTTGTAAGTTGGTATGATTTAAAACTTTTGTTTTGTAACAAATTTTTAACACCCATTGTCGGCAAATAAATAATTTTCATTTCGTTTCAGATATAGCCTGGTGACATACGAATAGACAGACAGAACAGTATCTAATACTTTTAAACGAGTAATTCTTGTATATCTATATATCTATATCGACGATCTCGAAAACGGCTCTAACAATTTTGCTGAAATTTGGTACCTGGGGTTTTGGGGGTTATAAAATGGCGAAAATCGCGACATTAACACCGTCGTCTTACCGTCAGATGGCAACTTTTCAAGTAAATGAAAAAGGCACTGACAAAATGAACCATTTACTAAACATTTTATTGGCACTTAATAGGGTATATTAAGTGCCAATAAAATGCCTTCTTGGCAAGAAATCTGCAGAAAAAATATATATGAATAGAATAGAAAATATTTTATTTACATAGACCTTACAAGTCGTTCTTGTGACGCATATATTTACCAGTGGATCGGAACGCGGCCACTCATTGAGCCTTATCTTTTTTTTTTTATTTTCTGAATACATACATTTTACAACAATAAAAAATTCAAGGCAATCAATCTGAATATGTCATTTATGGTCTATTATTTGCGTAATAACATGAACATACTTATGATAATACCCCACTAAAGCACAAGTTAAATCCTAAAGACATTATCACGTAAAACAAACCACATTATAATTACAAAGAGCGTGACACGAGCATTATTATGTTAATTCTAAAACTTGTACAATTCTCTCGAGGTTAAGTACTGATGTTACCTAACTCCAAACAATTACTGAAAACCTAGCATAGCATTCAGATTATACAATCAAAAGTTTTTGCCATTCATCTGCCCATGATTTCAAATTAAGCTTCAAAGTAATCAAACTAATATTGCCTAACTTTTGTTGATATTGGAGGGTTGTCTCGAGTATTAAATTCATCGACTTCACAAGTCATTTGTGACATACTGACGTATTCCCATGGCTTCACCTAACTTGGAAACTAATTTGGTATAAGTTTTATTATGCAAGATTAGTTATATATCGCCTACTCATATAGATTTATCCATAAAGTAAACAATTATGAAAAAGAATAAACAAGAAAACAAAAATAAAAATGAGGCCCTTGGGTACAAAGTGGTGGCCTAGTGGTACGCGCTTCGGACTTTCATTTTGATTGCCCAAGTTCTAATTACACCATATCTAAAAGTGAGTTTTTCTAACTTAATTACATTTGCTAAGTGCTCTTACAATGAAGGAAACCATTGTGAGAGAACCTGGGATTTGTGCCCGATGTGAGACCGACTCACTGCCTGTCGCATCATGGGACCTAATATCATCGGCTAACGGTGGGTGCTTATGTTCCTCTGCCTACCCTTTCGGTGATATAGGTATGATGATATTTTTTTAAGAATAAAAGTATTTCTTTCAAATTTCGTGCTAAAAGTGAATATTACGTACGGATTTGGTAGTGAAATAAATTTAATAAGAACCCAGAACTAGAAATAAGGGAATCGAGCTCGAGCCTCTAAAAATTGTTACAGATATTTATGTCAGCAAATGATAAATAAAAACCAGCTAAGTGCGAGTTGGAATCGCACGCCACAGAGCAAAAAATCGCTTTGCTCTGTGGCGATTCTGTGCTCTGTGGTCTCCGTACGTCATAATCTGTTGTCTATACAATCAATACCCAATTAAAAACAAGTTCATTCTACTTCACTTTAATTGATTATTATGAAATACTACCTGTGCCCGCGACTTAGTCCGTGTTTTTATTAAATTATTTTATTTTATACATTTATTAAATAAAATTTTAAAATTAAAGTAGCCTAAGCCGTTCCTTAATACATTAACTCTCTGCTAATGAAAGTCCCGTCAAAATCGGAACAGCCGTTTCAGAGATTAGCGGATGCAAACAAGCAGATAGACAACCAAATATAAATTATACAAAATACTGTTTTGGTATATGTACTCCGCAAACATCCATATGCACTTAGTAAAATGTGGTTATTTTAATATTACATACAGACACTCCAATTTTATTTATTTATACATATGATACCGGGTTCGGCTACCTAATTTATCAGATTTGACAAAGGCGCTAGCTTTTACACAGAGCTATTGTTTTTCTTTGTAACTCAGAAGGGACCTCTAAAAACGACACGGAACCCTAAAAATTGAAAACATAAGACCGTAAAACGTGTATTATTCGTTCATCCCATGAAATAAACGGTCATTATTCGATAAAACAATAGCTGACTTCAATATATGAGAGAGACGATTTCCAAGCGTTTGTTGGGTAATAAATATATTTGGAAGCACATACATATTTCTTGGCCCTCGCGACTGAACGACGGAATGTTATGATTTATACTCACGCGAATCCTTATATGTCGGAAAATCTTTTGATGCTTTTGTAGTTGCGACGAGAATATAAGAACGAGGTATATTCTGGAACTAGGCTTTCGTGGAATATACAGGCTTACTTACCTGGTAGCTTATCATAACTCATCGATGGTGTCAGTTAAAATGTAAGTAACCCGTGTAATTCTGACTTAAAGCTACATTACTGTAAGGTTTCATCCAAATCCGTCAAATAGTTATTTTGTGAAAGAGTACCAATCATGCATACATCCATACAAACGTTGGCGTTTTTAATATTAATAGGATATGTGTATTTCATTTAAAATTATAATGATAGATTCGGCACGGAATCCTTGGTGCGCGAATCCGACTCGCACTGAGCCGATTTGTTTTATTCCTGATAAACTACTAAAGGTATAAAACATTATAATCAAAAGAATAAAGACAAGTAAAATATAAGCTTATATTAATAATAATGAACCTTGTAAAGACGTTATATAGAAGGTGCACGTTCTAGTATTCCAGTAAAAGTCATTACGTGTCGTGTTCCAGCGCTTATGCTTCTACTAATGATAACTTCAACCTTTAGTCTAGCTTAGCTATCCTGAAGTTGAACCTACTCTGTAATTACATACAAATCTTCACGCCAAGTACCTTGCTGAGAAGGCAGAGAATCCGAGTGTAAAATGTCACTTTTTTTTTTTAATACTTGCCTAATCTTCTTCATTAGTTATTATACTGTATATTGCTTAAACAATCGAATTACTTTTATTTGCAACTAATACTTATAAATCAATTCATCTGAATATTTTTAGAGATCCGTAACCCCAATGGCATAGAAAATATTTTTTTCCAGTAGATTTTACAAGTGGTTCTTGTGACGCATCTATAATATAGATTATATTATAATTCTAAAATTTGCCCCCGAATCGTAACGCAGACAATCACTAAGAAGATTAGGCAAAATAAATTCAGTGGACTTGTCTTTTTCTTATTTTTTAAACAGATACATTAACATTACATTATTAAACTATAAAACAGTTTAGAAAGAGCAGCAATTAATCGCAAGCATTATTATCAGCAATATACTATAATATTTTTTTTTACATAATTTAGATTTAATACATTTATTAAATTTATTTAAAGACACTAACACTCCGCTCTCTGTTTGTTTTTCTGTCTATCACCGGGCTGTATCCCATGAACCGTGATAGCTAGACAGTTGACATTTTTACAGATTATGTATTTTTACTGCCGCTTTAACAGCAAATATTACAAAAAACGTGATTTTTTTCCACTTTTATAGATAATATGGTACGAAACCCTTCGTGTGCGAGTGTGTCTCGTACTTGACGGATATTTTTGTTCACACTTTAATTATTATATAACTATATTTTTTGTAACTTACTTGGTCGAGTAGCGTACCCAGAAATGTATTCACGTACCTACTTAATTATTTGCAGCATACATAAAAACAGATAAACATAGAGACAAAGTTTCGTCAGCGTCAAACGCTTCGTGAAACTTACGATATGAGCTCTACTACTAGTAGCGTTTCTGAGTTGTCCTGAATACCTTGTGCGCGACAAATTAAACTCCATCACCTTTATCCAACCATTTCATTTAGATATCTTATTTTAAACTAGCTGTGCCTGCGACTTCGTCGGCTTTTTTATTTAATTATTTTATACATTTCTAAAATAAAAATAGCCTAAACCATTTCTTATTAGGTATATCAGATGTCTGCCAGTGAAAGTCCCGTCTTAACAAGTCCAAATATTTACGTGTTTTCTTTAACAACGCAACAATTTAACAGACGATAAAAGTCATTTAGTAGATGTAAAAAAAGCTGATATTCTTTCAAATCATGTTAAATAAAGCAACAATTTTTACCATGTACTGGACTTACCAAAAGAGAAAATGGGCTCCTATTTTTTTCTGACAAGTGACGAATAAGTATTAAGTTAGAATAAAATAGAACATATTTCATTTCATTTCAAAGACCATACAAACGGGACATAATATCTAATGACTAAACGTGGGTGCATAACAACCTCTACCTACCGTTTCGGGGATATGGGCGTGAACGTATAAAGAAAGAGAAATGAGGCGTGGAAATAATAAAGATTTTAATGTATGCCCTTTTCTCGTGTGCATTTACTCAAGTGGCGACGGCAAAATGTTAAACATTAGGCTTCGCAGTCGGCATATAATTTTACGTTAATTGCTCGACGTACTCTTGAGTGAGATTGTCGGGGAGACTTCAGGTGTGGTCTAATTACTATTAAATGCTATATCTAAGATCCTTCTCTTAAGTTCTTCTATTATATTTTGAATCACTAGATTTTGCCAACGGTTTTGCCTTTTTAAAATTCTTACTTTCCTCCCTGTCAAGTGGGAACCAATTCGCACTATTCCTCCTCGCGTAAACGTACACAATGCAGAAAATGGCTACTTTTCTTTCAGAGGGTAAGGCTTTGTAGGTCTTCCTTGCACACTTATTTCTGTTTCTCTCCCACACTTTTGACGTTCTTCCTCTTTTTTTTCGTACTGCCATGAGGCATAACGGTATGAACCGTTTCTATGTCTGATAATAGCGGGGTCAGCTACCTAATCCAAGGAATTTAACGAGGGCAACAGTTTTTGTACAAAGCAACTGCCGTCTGACCCAGTGGAGAAACTTGCATATTATATGCTTCTCCCTCCCATAAAATAAAAAAAATATATAATTAGAGTGTCTGTATGTAGGGGAGAGTCTGGTATATTGTACTGCCAGATAAATTGTACCACCTTTAAATTTTACACTTAAAATATTTATTTTTCTTTCTTGGC